>JBBPMC010000408.1:0-23541 GCA_038090115.1 Strobilomyces echinocephalus | reverse complement strand
GAACAACGTCGTTGCCCTCGTGGCTCTGTCCAGAGTCTCGAGAGCCTATACCTTTGATTAACTCGGGCCATTTCTTCTTTCTGACCCTCTGAGTATTCCGATCTTCCTAGCGGGGTCGCGTTACATGCGGCACAGTGACAGGTAGCATCGCCTACCAGATAAGCATCGTGCGCAACTGTCAGTGGCTGACACAGTCGCAACACGTATGCGCAGGTTGTCAGATCATTTCCCGCATTTCCACTCACATATATGGCCCGGCGAATTCGAGTCGAATTTCAATTACCTTGCTTGACAAGGTTTCTGGGGTTTGGGGACCCCATAAGCAATTGTGGGAACGAACTCGCGACGGAAAAAATTTCCTTTTTAGATCATACCGGTTTTCCTTTTTAGATTGTAGCCGGTTCTGCAGAACCCATAATGCGTGGGATAACCTACCGGACTTTTCCGTGTGTGGCGCGCGTAGTAGAACAAATTATACCGATGAATGGTGAAATTTCTCGTTTACAACCAATATGCCATGTGCTTGAGGTATAGCGGGCAGTGCGTCAAGCAAGGTGTTTGCCGCCGCAGGCGGCCTTTCCGAGTCGTTTAAGGCCCGAATTACTGGGCTACGCCTTTCCCATCCTGCCAATTCCCGCTATGGCCAGCCAAAAACAGTCTTCACGATGACTCAGAGGAGACACCACTTCTCCAGTACAAGTCCTGAAGACACCTTTGCCATGGAGCCAGATGACCCTTATCATGGTTGCCTTGATCGCGGAACTCATTTCATCCTTGTACATTATTCCTTTCATCAATGAGGTCCGTCACGTCTCTGTACCATGGGCCTGGGATACTTATTCGATTCCCACTGGCTTGTTTGAAAAAATTAAGCTCATTCGCGAGCTCAGTATCACGGCAGGGGACGACCACAAGATTGGTTGTTACGCAGGTCTCATCGCAGGGGCGCATACTCATTGTCGTGTAGGAATCCCTTTGTTCGTCACACAGGCACTCACGCCATGGCAATGGAGCCGGTTACCCGGTTTCGCTGGTCGCTTTCGGCTTATCGCGGCATGGGCACGCTTATCGTCAGGTCAGTAAAATTGCCCTCTTGTTGTAGTCGACTGAAGCTGTGCCCAAGTCGATGTATTGCTGGCCTATGCCTAGCGATATCGATGTCACCAATATGGCGCGAGCTTTCACTCTCTTGCCACCCGTGTTACTCTCGGTGCATTTTGGAGTAAAGGGTAGTGTACTAATCCTTTGAAGCTCACACCACTCTGCAGTTCACTGTGTGGCGGAGCGCTCATAAAACAGCAAGAGCAATGGGCCCATATTTTTCAAGGTGGATTCTGGGCGACCTACCCCTACTTCCTCCCATCGCCAGTATCGGCGTGTTAGTGTTATCATACCTTGATGGTGTTCTTTTCTGTTTTGTATTCATGAAGAAGGTAAGATGGATGTGCTTCAAACTGGTTAGTAATTTACGAGTTATTGTAGTCATTGCCGTTCAAGACAAAAGCCCCAACCAGAAAGGCCCGAATATCTACCAGATGACACATCTACGAACGACGATCGACCCTTCCGATGTCAGTATTGCACGTCGTCGCTTGTATAAATTCGCTCCTACGTTCTTCTGCTCTTGCTTTATTCATCCGCACCGAGATCGGTGGCCTGGGATTCCGACCACGTGTTTATTGGCACCTTCCTGGAAATATTTGGAGTCCCGAGTGGATTCGTACAGGGATTATTCTCCTCGAATGGGTTGGAGCCAAAAAAAAGTAGTTTGTCTGGCTGCCCTACCCGCTGATCCTCCTTTTCCCCGCCATGAGTGCCGTCGTCGTTGCTTAGCCAATCATTATTCGCATTCTCCAAAGAGTACAATTGCCAGAATTGAACGGCAAGGAAGAAGACGCCTCGGAGTAGGGGATACCCATGACGAGCGCAGACGGCGCAATATCTGTAGGCCACAAGACTGTCACTACCAATAAGCGTGTCAAGGATAACAGTCCTGTATGTACATACTCACAGTGTACATTGCAGTCGGACAGCCTGTCAGGACATTTTCCAGGCTCTTGACGGCTTCCGAGAAGTTCCAAAAGTCCGCCCTCCAGTGCCTCCACAGAGATGATCGCCTATGTCCTCGCTCCAGTCGTCCGTGCGTAACTATTCGGTAGCTCAGCCCGCCTGCTAAGCTGGTCGAGGTGCAGCTTCGGGCCGGATGCCATCGGACAGAGTCCGGCATCACCATGAAGGCGCAATGCCTCGCGGCGTTTGGTTTTGGTAGTAACCCAATTGCTGATGATCGATGATCATTGATCATGTCGAATTGTGACATGATAATAACAAAAATTTAGGGGTACCAACGTCACTCGTCTCCCCCACTTCTAACCGCACTCACCAGCTACGGTATTCGCGCCGCCGAGATGCCTGGTCAGCGTGTCACCCAGCCCAACCCGCCCCCTGACCCGTCCCACCTCCCCGACTCTGTGCTGGAGTATCGCGCGCAAGTCAGCACGGCGTCGGACATTACGCCCGCCGAACTCGCTTTGCTCGACAAATTCAAGCGCGCTGCGAACTACATCGCTGCCGGTATTAGCCCTTATCGTATCTTTTCGCCCCGTGCTCAGGCATCCCCCAGCGATGATTTTCTTGAGTGACAATGTTCTCCTCGAGAGGAAGCTCACCTCAGATGACATCAAGTTCCGCTTGCTCGGGCACTGGGGAACCTGTCCCGGTCTCGTGCTCGTGTATGCGCATTTGAATCGCCTTATCAAGAAGACCGACGTCGATGCGCTCCTCGTCGTCGGACCCGGTCCGTTTCTCCCCCCTGACATGCTATCCACCATTTTTATCACTAAACCAGGCCACGGCGCACCCGCCCTTCTCTCCTGTCTGTGGTTGGAGGAGGCGCTCGCGCGCTTCTGGCCGCGCTACTCCCGGGATAGAGCCGGGTTGACGAGGCTCATCACCCGGTTCAGCACTTCAGGTGGGTTCCCGAGGTGAGCTCTGCATAGCTCGCCTCGTTTCTAAGGCTGACTGTCCCTTCAGTCACATCAACGCCGAGACGCCCGGCGCCATTCACGAAGGTGGAGAATTGGGATATGCTCTCAGCGTATCGTTTGGCGCTGTCATGGACAACCCGAACCTTCTCGTCGTTTGTGTCGTCGGCGATGGAGAAGCAGAGACGGGCCCCACTGCGACCGCGTGGCATGGGTTCAAGTATATCGATCCCGCGGAGTCGGGTGCCGTGCTTCCTATTCTACATCTCAACGGATTCAAGATCTCGGAACGCACCATCTTTGGATGTATGGATGACAAGGAGCTAATCGCGTTGTTCAGGTCAGCGTCGCTGCGATAGCCGAAACTATTTGCGTATTGACGAACGCCTTTCCAGCGGTTACGGCTACCAAGTCTGCATCGTCGAGGACCTGCCTAATATCGACAAAGACCTCGCTAGAGCCATGGAATGGGCCCTTGGGGAGATTTCCCGCATCCAGCACGCAGCGCGCTCGGGGAACCCCATTGTCAAACCTCGGTGGCCGATATTGATTTTGCGAACCCCGAAAGGCTGGTCAGGTCCAAAAGAGCTGGACGGAGAGTTCATAGAAGGTTCATTCCGGTCTCACCAAGTGCCGCTTCCTGAGGCCAAGACTTCGGATAAACAGCTCAGGCTCTTGCAAGATTGGTTAGCGAGCTATCGCCCGGAGGAATTGTTCACCATCCACGCCACAAAAGGCGAGGTTGAAGGTGCGCCAGTGGAAGGCATCCTGGATATCATTCCAGCGTCTGAGGAGAAAAGGCTCGGCTTCCGAAAGGAGGCTTATGCAGCCTTCCAGCCGCTTGCAGTCCCTGATTGGGTCCCATTTGGTGTCCAAAGTGGTAACGAGGCGAGCTGCATGAAAACGATCGGAAAGTTCCTCTGTGAGGTGATCAAAAAGTGAGGGTTTACATACTACCTGTTCTTCGCAGAATCTGAAACTAGTTTGCCAGTAATCCATCCACCTTCAGGATCTTCTCCCCAGACGAGCTAGTTTCGAATAAGCTCGACGCCGTATTCGACGTCACCGGGAGAAACTTCCAGTGGGACGGCACCTCTCGTGCCCAAGGAGGGCGCGTTATCGAAATCCTCTCCGAACACACTTGTGAGGGCATGCTTCAGGGATATACACTTACTGGAAGGACTGCACTCTTCCCGACGTACGAAGCTTTCATAGGCATTATTCACACCATGATGGTGCAATACAGCAAGTTTGTGAAGATGGTTCGTATTTTCGTTTATGCGATCCGTTTACATAAATACAATTTCACCCTCGCTTTACATAGTCTTACGACATTGACTGGCGCCACGATATTGGCTCTGTCAACTTCCTGGAGACCTCCACTTGGGCTAGGCAGGAACATAATGGATTCTCGCACCAAAATCCTTCATTCATTGGCGCCTTTCTCGATCTGAAACCGCGACTCGCACGGGTTTATCTCCCACCCGACGCGAATTGTTTCCTCTCTACTATCGCGCACTGTCTGAGGGCCAAAAACTACGTCAACCTCATGGTTGGTAGTAAGCAGCCGACCATCGTATGGCTGAGCCCGGAGGAGGCGAATCGTGTACGTCCTCCAGTTGCTTGAGACAGCAGACGGATAATCTTCCTGAAGCATTGCATAGCTGGTGCCTCTGTCTGGAAGTTTGCCAGTGTTGACGAGGGAGTGAACCCAGACGTGTACGAGAACTCCTTACCTTGGTCGTACGCTCCTAACAACGATCCAGTGTCCTCGTCGGAATCGGTACAGAAGTTACGTTCGAGGTGGTTGCAGCAGCGGCTCTCCTCCGCAAGCTACTTCCGGCCCTTCGTGTACGCGTCGTGAACGTGACGGACCTCATGATTCTTGGTCCACCCGGGACCCATCCTCACGCGCTCAGCGACCTCGACTTTGATTCGCTTTTCACTCCAGATAGACCCGTCATTATCAACTATCACAGCTATCCAGTCGAGTTGAAAGGTTTGTTGTTTGGTCGGCCCAACCTCGGTAGGATTAAGATTGGCGGGCGAGTCGTCAGATTTCTTTGTCTGGGGTATAGTTGACGCCAAACAGGTATCAAGAAGAAGGAACAACAACATCCCCATTCGATGTTTGTTTTACTGGTCTCTATTTTCAGGGGCAGTACTGACAAGGTGTGTTCAGATGATGTTGTGTAATCGCGTTTCGAGGTATCATGTGGCTACGGCCGGCGTTCGCGCTGGGGCACTGCACAACACAAAGGTTGCTGCTGAGGCCCACGAGATGGCCAGTTACATCATGCACCTCGCATCGGCGGACAAACAGCTCATTCTCGAAAAAGGGCGAGGTAAGCTTATGTCGAAATTTATCTCACATAGATTGACGGCTTGTAAGACCCCGACGGCACATATGACACTCCCGTCTTTGCACACGTGCAGTCGTGAAAAGATTCGGTGAGGCATTCGCAATATTGTTCTCAGTCGTGTAAGAGTAGCCACACGTATGCATGTAGTTCCACTTGTTGACACAATCGCATCACCCTCATCTATCGCACCGCAAGCAAAAAGCGACAGGCCTGGGACTCGAACCCAGAATCTCTAGCGCCGGAAACTAGCGCGTTACCATTACGCCAACCCGCCTTCAAGTTGACCTCACACCCGAATCGATATCGTCTCAACTTGAAGAACCGGTCGTTTTGGGAAAACCCTTCTTCCCTCCGGGCCGTAGTTCCCTCACTACGAAGGCTATCTGTGAGCTCTGTTTATAGACGTCCTGCTCACGATGATTCTGAACGACGCTGGGACGGGCGTGCGTCACGCGGACGCCGACAGCCTATAGGTACGAACCAGGCCGAGGTCGATCAGGCTGGAGGCTCGTCCACACAGCGAACCCGGGCCACCAGCCTCGTCCGGGCTTCTGCCGGCGGAGAACGTCTGCGCAAGTCGTCGGGTTGGCTTCTCAGTGAGTCGATGCGAAAGAGGCTCGAGCGACGTTGGACCGAGGTTTGTGCATGCGATCGTCGATTCAGCGCGGCGAAGTTCGAACGCGATTCGGTGCTCCTCTCGCTCCTGCGCCGTCTCCGGAGAGAGCGGTATCGGATTGCTCCTCGTCGTAGTACCGCCCAACGACCGTCATGCTTCTGGATTCTCATTAAGTAACATTGTCTTTGCCAGGACGAGGCCTCGTTGCGCATCGACACCGCGTTCCGGAATCATTGCAGAGCATCGTTCGACCTGGAGTAGGCTGTAGCTGTGTAGCTATGCCAATGGCCATCGAGTGCATTGCCATGCTTACAGGGGGTTCGTGACGGAAATGACGACCATAAACATCGCATTACGTGCAGTAGAAACGAAGGACGCGAAGCGTCGGCGGTTAGATGGTATTACCGTACATTTACACAAGGACCGACAAGTATGACCGTACAAACTCGGTGGTAAGATAGGCTTAATTTTATCTACTTCTTGGGCCGCCTCCTGACTTCCTCGTCTTTGCATGCGTGCAACATGAGTTTGTTCGGATGACTCGGAGTCATTCCGCTGTGTCCTTTTGACCAATCGTAGGAAACGGCATAGGCAAAGATAGTGCCATTGCGGTTGAAAGCGGTCGCACTGATCGGACCGGGCGCAGCCTCGAACGCTGCGTAAGGGGGTAGAAGCGTATCCATACGAGTCAGGTACATGGGACATACTCTTTAGCCGCGTACGTGCGTCCTTGTCCCAGAAGTGGATGGTTCCATCGGAACCTATCCATATGGACATGAATGAAAGCACGTTGCAGGGGTGGGCGAGTGAAGCGTACCGCAGGTAGAGAATGTTCCATGGACGGGGTGGAACGTGATGTCGTTCACGGCGTACACCAACGATTGATCTTTGGCGTTCGGGGTCTGATCTCTGCGGTGACACTTGAAAGAAAAGTTGTTCCTGCGATCGGACGTCAGGGCTCGTGTTGCCGAGTCCGAATGCGTCTTACGTGCTGTCCTTCTCCTCCACATATCTGTGTTATACGACAAGTCAACCACACGAATGAAGTCCGCCTGGAAAGACGTACTGTATTGCCACGCGACCTTCGATACTGCCGACCGCGAAGCCGCCACTCGGGGAGTTCGTAAAGCAGGTGACCACGCGGGTCTGCCACTTCAGAGGCGATGTTATGGTCTGAGTATGGTGACATTAACAGGATGCATTGGGAGGTGACATGGTGGACTGACCTTGTAGGCTGCGGATGGGTTTGTCAAATTGTATATTTGAATATGACGCTCGGCGGTGCCAACGACCAGGAGGGGATACTGCACGTCCATGGTGTAGCAACGCTCCGGTAATTGCACCGTGGCGACCGGACTGGCGGAACGCAAGTCCCAGTACTGTCCAAGGGTCAAGGTGCGAACGGAACACAGTAGCGAAGTGCTCCAACCTTGAGAGTCTTGTCCCAGCTGCCAGTGGCCAAGATGCCGCCCTGTGGGGTCTCGACCCACTTGACGACTTTTATTGGCGCATCGTGCTGCGCGACTTGTGTTGTCTGACCGTTGGTGATGTCGAACATGCGTGCTGCGTTGTCTGCACCGCCAGAGATGACTTTATTGCCGTCCTGCAGGGTGACTGAGACGACGTCGAGGAATGGAGGCGTGATATGTGCCCACCTTGTTCCAGCAGACGCTGAGCACAGGTCCCTGATGGCAATACATGGCCTTGCCCTGCGTCTGACCGCCTGCGCCGACCTCGTAGAGACGAACCTGCGGCACGCGTTAGCGACCGGGGAGATATGAAGGACGACGGGGCCCACATTGTTGTCCCAGCTGCCCACGGCGAGGTAGTCGGCTGCGGAGGAAAAAGCGAGGGAGGATATCGAGTCGGCTGGTGGTTCTGGGATCTCGATGTCCTTGTCGGCGGGGGCAGCGGGCGCCGTGGTTGGTGCCGCCGTGCTAAAGAAAGACATGGCCGTAGTAGTACAAGCCTAGGAGACGGCGTTCGGCTACTTCCCACGCCACTGCCTGTAACAACACGACCCAACCGCGTTTGCTCCCAGCCTGACGTCATTTATGTATTGTCCGTGGACATGCATGTACTGATAATCTATTATTTAATGCATGCAGTAGATGTACTGGAGTTCTATGGATGACATGATGCTTCGAAACACAATGCTCATTGGGTCTTTTCTTTCGGAACTTCCAGTAGCGGGTCGAGGTGTGATTCCGGCTGGCGATACGAGCCGCCCGCACGATCTGCCCACGTGAAGTACTGTCGATAGGAGATTAGCGGACCGGCATATCATGCTATCACGAAGGGCTGTGAGTACCTGACCGTAATTAACCGTGAAATAGAGATGGTGAAGTGTATGGTGTGCGGGCCCGTTGATGACGTGTTCCAACGGATGGCCGGTAATCATATCGGAGTCATGAATCTGGGCCAATGCGTGAGATGAAACGTCGGAACATACGAGGGCGTCATACCAGTATGCTCCAAAAGTTGACGAACACAAAGAGACCCAAGTACAACCATCGGTGGAGGGGGAACAAGAAGATGAAGAGGTGGTATGGCACAGACTGCAGGTATCCGTCCACGGGGTGGAACGCATGCGATGCGAAAGGGGTCGGTACTGAGAAACAAGGTATGTCAACCGGCGGGAGCGAGACGAGCGAGACGACGTACTTAGCCATTTGTGATGGGGTTTATGGAATGTCTTGTAGAGCGAGGGATGGTGGAGGGTGCGATGGACCCAGTAGACGAGGTAGTCGGTGAACACCAGGAAGCTGGATGTGTGTGAGTGCGAACAAATCCGAGGACAGAAATCCGTACAAAGGGACCGAGAAGACGAGATAGAACCATCCATAATCGGACACATCGTCGTACAGCCTGGAATAGCCCATGACCTCGGCCTGGAACCACGGGAGGGTCAAGAGGGTCATGCCAGGAAAGGCTTTCAGACTGGTCAGTATTTCAAGTCTGATTTGGTTCTTGAGGAAGCGTGGATGCCGCATCATGTCATGGTTGAAGATGAAGCGGAAGGAGAGGCCGGCAAAAATGAAGTAAAGGAGGTGAATGCCAAGCAGGGTGATGGCGATCAGCGACAGTAGCTGTCGGGGAACATAATCTCGTGTCCACGCAGACTGCAGTTGAAGCAGTGTCGTCGATGCGTTGGCGGGGAAAAAGGCGTAGTCGGTGAGGGGGTCGTTGAGCGGCACGAGACGAGCCCAGACGCTGTCGAGGACGTACTCGTCGGCGAGGTGCAAGACGAGGTCCATGTAGAGAAGCGTGTGCGTTCGGCAGCCGAGCTGACAACAGTTTTATAAGCGCACGTCGCACATCAGACCACTTTTTTTTTCCGGGAGATCACACGGTGCGATGATGGGCAGCTCGGTCGCCGCCCCGTCTGCGAACTTCGAAGGCGCGCAAATCCTGGAACATTCTGTGGTCTTATCGACCAACGTTCTAGAAATCACCGAGCCGAGTTTTTTCTTTTTCGAACGACGAACGCGTGTTGGCCGCCTAGCAGGATGGAAGCGCATCGCTTCGTGCACGCTCGCCTCGAGGCGAATCCTTTGCGTGGCCGGATGTGATACAACATTGCCTACACGTGCACTATGAAACGTCAGCTCCGTCCCGGATATCTCGCTGGCCAGTCTTCACATCCTTCCCTCACCAACGATGGGTCAAATCTTGGCGTGCACCAGGCGCAAGCAGCTCGACAAGTTTGCCGACGAGGAGCCAAAGCTTCCAATCTCCCCCGTCGCTCCTCCGCCGGTCCACCAAACCCTCTACATCCCGTACGTCCTTCTCCTCGCTGTCCCCCCGCCCTCGGTTGTGCTGATCTATCACATCAGGGTCATGGGACCTACTGGTAGCGGAAAGACGACGGTTCGTCCCCCGGTTGATTTCCATGCCTCGCCTTACCTCACCCCTCTTAGTTCATCAACCTCGCGTCGGGGTCCAGCCTCCGAGAAGGTGCCGGCCTGGAGAGTTGCACCAACCAAGTTCAGACGTCGGCCCCCTTTTACGTCGACCGACAACAGGTCGTCTTGATCGATACCCCTGGATTCGACGATACCACCCTGACAGACACTGACGTCTTGAAGCTCATCGCTGCTTACCTCGTCACCACGTACGCTTCTATTCCTTCCTTCCCTCCCGACAGCTGACGTCATCTTCTACAGCAATAAGCAAGGCGCACGCCTTGCCGGCGTTATCTACATGCAGAGAATCTCCGACTTGAGGGTCGGGGGTTCCGCTCGGCGTGATTTCAGAATGTTCCAGGAACTCTGTGGCGAAGAAGCTTACCCCAACGTGATCATCGTCACTAATATGTGGGGCACAGTCACTGCGGAGGACGGAAACGCCCGCGAGCAGGAACTCGCTACCAAGAACATCTTCTTCAAGCCAATCCTTGATAAGCGAGCATTGTTACTGCGGCACGACAACACCAAGCACTCCGCTCACCGAATCATTCAGCACTTGGTTGACAAGGAGCCCGTGGTCCTCCAAATCCAACGTGAACTCGGGGAAGGCATGGACATCACCCAGACTGCGGCGTACAAGCAGCTTGATAGGGAGATGTCGGAACTCTCGGCACGGCATCTGAAAGAGCTAGAAGCTCTCAAGGAAGAAATGGTTGATGCTGAGCGAAGCCGGGACGAGGAAACGCGAAGAGAACTCGAAGATGAGATGCACAAGGTGGAAGCCGAGTTGGAAAAGGCGCAGAGCCAGGCAGCCAAGCTTGCGTCTGACTACCAGGCGGAATTACGCAGGATCGAGGAGCTGCTGCAGGTCAAGGAGGAGTGACGCGCATAGCCCCCGTTATGTATTGTACCCGAGCTGGCTCGTCACATTCCCCTTCTTTTGTCAGTATTCTCGTGTAATGTTCCGTTGGTTGGAGATGCTGTGGTCGAGATCTAGATGTGCAGGGCTTCCACCAATCCTATGCAGTCTGGAGCGAGGTCCTCGACGGGGTATTGGTAGTCTCCCCGGCGCAAGCAATATTGTAGCTCCGCGAAATCGGCGTACGTTCAAGGGGTAAGCCCATGGCAGCAGGATCCATCGTGGCCGTCTAATAGCCGATCAGCGAAACGCTGAAAAGGTGTTTTCGGCGCGCCTCGTCGTTGGAGAGGGTGCCACTGGCATGGGCCGCAAACATGCGGCGTCCCTCCGATCGGCGTCATGGAGCATGTGAATATGGTGCGTGGTGTGGGCTCTTGTGGGGGATATAAGGATGCCCTCCTGGTCTCCCCGACCGAACCCAATCGTTCACCCTTCTCGTGTTCGTCCTTCCCCTTTACCCACCTTCGTTCACCAACCAGAACCACCATGGCGTCTCGCGGAAAAGAAATCAGAATTGCGTACGATCTCGTTCACCGCCCTCTCTCGTCCCTTCTCTGAAGCGGTAATTACAGCGTCATGGGAGCCACCGGGAGTGGCAAATCGACCGTACGTAGCCCCCTCGGGTTGCTGCGCGACGCGCCGCGCGTGCTGACCGTCGTGTCCCGCAGTTCATCAACCTCGCCAGCGGGTCCAACTTGCCCGTCGGTCGCGGCCTGGAGAGCTGCACGTCCGAAGTACGGACGTCCAGGCCGTTCCTTCTCAACGGGCGCATCGTTACGCTCATCGACACGCCCGGATTCGACGACACGACGCGCAGCGACACGGACATCCTCTCCTCCATCGCCGCGTACCTCTCCAACACGTAAGTCCCTTCCGTCTCCGTCGTCTCTCGCTACGTGGGGGGGGTCGCTGAACGCAACGGCTCGCCAGGTACGAGCAAGGCGCCAAGCTCGCGGGCATCATCTACATGCACCGCATCTCCGACGTGCGCGTAGGTGGCACCTCGAAGCGCAACTTCCGCATCTTCCGCGAGCTCTGCGGGGACAACACCCTCCGCAACGTGCTCGTCGTGACCAACATGTGGTCCAACGTGGACCCCAAGGTCGGCGAGGCGCGCGAGCTCGAGCTCGCCAACAACGACAAGTTCTTCAAGCCTGTGCTCGAAAAGGGCGCCAAGCTGCTGAGGCATGGAGGCACGCAGGCGTCCGCCCTCGCCGTGTTGCGTCACTTGATCAATAATCAGGCGGCGACGCTGCTCATCCAACACGAGCTCGTCAACGAGCACAAGGACCTGGCGCATACCGCCGCCGGGGCCGAGCTCGGTCGCGCCTTGAAGGAACAGGCCGCACGCCACGACGAGGAGCTCAATAAGCTCCGCAAGGAGATGGAGGTCGCGATGCGCGCCAAGGACGAGGAGACCAGGTTGGAGCTCCAGGATGAAGTCGACAAGAAGCGGGAGGAGATCGCGCGCATACAACACGACGCGAATCGTATGGCGGCAGACTTTGGCGCCGAGAAGGCGCGACTTGAATCCAAGATCGCGGAAATGGAGGCCGAAGGTCGTCGGCGCATGGAAGAGCTGGGGGAACTGCAGGATCAGGTCCTCCAGGCTCGCCAAGAAGTCGAGACGTCGCAGATCGAACACGCACGACGCGAAGCCGAACTTCTGAGGGAGAAGAAGGAAGCCGAAGAGCGAAAGACTCGCTTGCTGGAGGAGGAGCGCAAGGCCAGAGAGCTCGCCGAGGTGCGGCACCAGGAGCACCTACGCACCTTGCAACAAGAGATGCTGCGAGACGAGGCCGAGCAAAAGCGGCTTCAAGCGGAGCAGGCGGAGAAGATCAAGTCGGAGCGCGACCGTGCTCTTGCGCTCGAAGCAGAACTCAAGCGTCAGGCGAAGACCAAGGAGGGAGAAGAGAAAGCCAGACGACAGGCGGAGGAACGCGAAAGAGCGCGCTTGCAAGACGAGGTGGAAAAAGCTCGACAGGTGATGGACAAGGCTGCCGCTGAGCAAGAACGCCGCGAACGTGAGACCGCCGCAGCTAGCCAAGCCCAAGCGGAAGCTCACGCCCGTCTTCTCGAACAACAGAACGAAGCTCTGCAGCGCGAGAAGGAGAGGTATCAGAGACAGATCCAGGAAGAAACGGAGCGCGTGCGTCGGTCCTTGGAGGAAGCTCATGGCAAGAAAGTGCAAGAGGCGGCAGCTCAGCGGAAAGCAGAGGAGGGTCGTATCCGAAAGCTAGAAGAAGAGCAACGTCTCAAGCTACGGGAGGAAGAACAACGGAGGCTAAGTCTGCAGCAGGAACTCGCGCGCCACCGCAAGGCAAAGGACACCACTGCCAAAGAAGGCCAGGTGCGCACAGACAGCGAGGTAGAGGAGGCACGAAAGAGTCACGAGGCGACGCTAGCAAGACTCGAGGAAGAACGCCAGCAAGCTCAGCTACGAGAGGAATCCTTCAAAAAGGAGCTCGAGGAAGAGGTTGCCCGAGTTCGCAAGGCGATGGAGGCAGAACTGGCCGAGAAGGAGCGTCAAGTCGCGGAGGCGAAACGTGCCGCCGATCTCTCCCGAGCATTGGCGTCTGAGGCGCAAGAAAAAGCAAGGCTCGCAGAAGAACACGAGCGTAAGAAGAAGATGGAGGGCGAGCTAGCAGAGCTCCACCGCCGGATCACCGAGGCTGATGATTATCGCAGACGAATGCAGGCAGAGGCGGCGGAGCGAGAGCTCGTGGAACGCCAGAAGACTGCGCAACTGCAGGAGGAGCTCGCGAGGGCTCGACGGGAGGCGGAGGCGGCCAAAGTTGCAGTTCAAGAACGGTCGACGAAGAACGATCCACCATCCAGTTTCGTGCTGCCTATACCATTCGTCGTGTGGAAAGCCGCCATGACCTGGCTAGGTGTGAGATAGACTCTTCGCCAGCCCTTTTCTCGGTCATTAGTCGTCGTGTTCATATATCTATTCGGATGCTTTCGTCGCTGTCACTACGATTAAATAAATTCTATGCAATGAATTGTTACCTTGGTCGACACGATCATAAGGCGGTAGACGTCGAGGCATTTGATTCGTCATAACGAAGCGCCTCGGCGATCCGAGTACGGCTTTCTTTTCAGGGACCTGACCTAGTGTCCGCGAAATAGCTGGCTTACCCGTCACAGAGAACCGAAAAACTAGGGTCTTTCGGATCGTCCAGGCAAGGTTTAGGAGATGATATAGTGTGTGCGACCTACAGGTATGAGTTCCAAGAGCACGCCAAGAGATCGTCCAAATAATACAATCGACGTACCGAGCCTAATACTAAAAAATAAAAAAGCAGGTACAGAGCAAAATGACAGCGATTCGGACGAGAACGCGATCGAGTCCAATCGTCTTCATAAATCAGTATAGAAACGTCCGCTAAAATATCCATATGCTGGTCCACGCGGCCGCGAGGAACGAGGCGCCAAGCGCAGCGAACGGCGCTCGTTGCGTCCGAGCACCATTGGACCCTGGAGGCCTTCCGAGAGCGACAGAGGGTTGCGTGAGGTGGAACGTGGACGTGACGAGCTGTCCCTGTCCGTTGGTCTCTATGAGGGTATATTGATCGGAAAGCATCGGAAGGACGGTGGGATTTATGGCAGGCGAAACGATCATCGGCGAGTACGTGCTCGTTGCTAGTTCCGAG
Organism: Strobilomyces echinocephalus; assembly: GCA_038090115.1. Classification (NCBI taxonomy): domain Eukaryota; kingdom Fungi; phylum Basidiomycota; class Agaricomycetes; order Boletales; family Boletaceae; genus Strobilomyces; species Strobilomyces echinocephalus. Next base: position 9,095 of record JBBPMC010000408.1, on the reverse strand, counting down.
TCGACGACTTCGCCCAGCGCCGCAGGAACAGAGGTGTTGAAAGTGTAGGGCGGCGTCGTGTACGTCGGAGTCGCCAAGGGGTAATTGGGCAGCGTAGTCGCCAGAGTGGCAGACACCGACGAGAAAAACGATAAGACCACGGAGGGAGACTCGACGGGCGTCGAAGCGTTCGTGAGAGCGTACAGGCCAATCATCGGCGGTTGTACATAATCGATGCCGAAGCTGCGCATGTAAGGGTGTGGACGGTAGGGACAATCCCTGCGCTCACCTCCAGATAGAGTATACGGTGCGTAAAAACGGCGTTCCTGGGTGCTCGTTTGAAAACGGTTTACGAGAAGTAATGGTCGGTCTCACCAAGCTGCCAGTCAATGCCGTTTGGGCTGGGCGGCGAGGCTTTCGGCCAAGACAAACACATGCTTGGATTACCTACCGCCGGACCGATAATATAGTCGGTCGGTTGCAGGACAAACGCAGTTCCATCCCTATGGCATCTGTCAGCAAGAGGTCGACAGAAGGTGACTGCCACATACCCGAAACTAAACGTCAGGGTGGCGGACGAGGTGCAGGGGATCGCCCACTGTCCACCTAGGGATTGTTAGCTACCGTTCGGAAGTCTGGCGAGCGGTACCCACTCTCATCTACGAGCCGACTGTCGGGGAAGAGCGCGTACAGCCGCTTCACCTATGAAGCATGCGGCTTAGATCGGTTGGCGCATACGCACTAAAATCTAATGCTCACGTCCTGGTAGGGCCCATACAACCCTGGGGTTCCCCTACGTAAATTCGCCGTCAACGTGCCATACGCAGGGACTGATGCGATAACGCTCACACGTCCAGAAGCGCAATCGAAGAATTGCCGGTAGGTCCTGGATACGTGGGTATCGGGGCGAGCGTGCTGCCGTTGACCTATGTAGCACAAGGTGAGCAAGGCGCCAGCACCACATCAGAGACGCCACACACCGCGAAGCCCGTCATGTAAATGGCCCAGTGCATGTACCCCGAGGTGTTCGTCTGCGTCCCTAGCGGAGAAAACGGTACCACCTCGTTCCACACGATGTCGCTCGTGTTCTGCACGAGCGAGGCATCGATGGCGCCTGTCACAAGTCGACTGTCAGCTGATTCACGACGGCGGCGTGACGCCGGCCTCACCTAACGCGAGCGTCCCGGTCGAGTTCCGCGTCAAACTTAGTCCAAAGATGGGATAGTCCAATATGCCCTGTTGAGACAAGGTCGCGACGAACGGCGGTGCTGCAAACCGCGCCAAATAATGAAAACCGAAGGTCGGGGGGTTCCAGCGACTCGCGGACGCACGCACCGTCTGGCGCCGCGGCGTAGATCTCGGACAACCGGGAGAATCCCAGCCCGAGGATGCCGCTGACCTTGTCGATGAGCGTCACGTTCGAGTTGGTCACCACCCCTGCGACCGTGACGAGGACGCGATCGGTCATTGAAAGTGCCACGACGTATCGGTGTGCTCACCGAACGCTTGATTGGGCGCCGTGACGTTCGAGACCTCGATGGACTCTTTGGCAACGAACCCTGACGCGCCTTGAGGGATGCACGATGTCAGGCAGTGCCTGGCAGCAGAAGCCTCATTAGAAGGAACTCACTGGTCCCGTCTGCATAACTGACGTTGAACGCAGTAGCATTGTTATTGACCGAAGTGAACGTCGGCGACGCGTATGACAGTGGGTATTTCGGGACCGCCGAGCAGGTCGGCGTGGTGCAGGCAGTGGAGACCAACCAGACTAGAAAACGTCACCGTGATTGGCAGAAACGAAGGGTATCGGAATCCAGACATACGGTCAGACGACCCAGTGTCTATCGAAGCGCGAAAGCTAATCTGGCCTGCTTGAATGATAGTGTAGTACGTGCTTTCTAGGAGTGAGCTTGACTGCTTCTACACGTGAATGACTGCTCACCCGTCGTCAGCCATCGAGACTGGGGATATTCCATTGCTATTCGGGGAGACGCTGTTTGTGTTTGACACCAGTTGTCCCGGCTTCAAGCTCGACCCGGGTAAGAATGGGGCCCTCGCTATGGCTGCTCCCAGGCAGCAAGCGAGAATGAAAAACGATGAGGTCAAGAACGAGCGCGACATCTCAGCTAGACGACGGCATCCGATCTGTGCAAAAGTAGTGAGCGGTAGTAACACGGAGCAGACGAAAAAGAGAGCGAATTGTCAGCGACTTGGCGCCCAGACCGTATTGGAAGTTCTCAGGCTAAACGGTAAATGTCCGGTCACGCGAGGTGGATGAGCCTTTTGAACGAATGTCTAATGTCGCAGAACACCGGAGTGTTCGGAATGTAGGAAGACAGGTATCCAGAAACATACATAACTACACATGTAATACATCCAAAAATTCCAGAACTTGAACAGTCACAGAGGAGGAGGGTACTGTAATAAGAGAGAAAAGAGAAACGGAAAAAGGAGCGACGGGTATGACGAACGAATATGGCATAAGTAAGGCGATAACTTGTCCACTGTGTCCATTCACCGCTTAGCGAAGACCTTTTTCAGGAGTGCAAGGACCTTTGGCACGTTCAGCTGGACATACTCCAGGTCTAGCAGGTGTTTGTTGTCTTTTTGCTGTTGTCACGATTGAGTACTGCGTGGAACGAAGCGTGAAGCAGGGTACCTTCTCCAATAAATCATCGATTTTGAGATCCATCTCGAGAATCGCCTTCTCCCGTCCCTTGTAGTGTAGTGATATGATGAAGGTTCCTGGACTTGGTGATGTAATGTTAAAGTAGATGTTCGGGCGACTACACAAGAGAGGTCAGAGCCGTGACAGCCATTGAAAGCAACAAACTCACCGATTGTCTGGAACATTGCTCTCGACGATGATTCCCTCCTTTTCCAGCTGCGCATGAGTGAACCGGTAGGGACCGAGCACAGCGCTCCTCGAAGGTTTCCTCTCTCTCCCACCGACAGTGACGACGCCGACGCCCGTCGTGCTCCCCTTGTCCTTGGACGCAGTCAACCGAACGTTTTGCAGGTAGGCCTTGTACTGCTCGAGCTGCGACCGCAGGTAGCTGTTGTGATCACATATCGTCTTGTAGACGGCCTCCAGGGACTTGGTCTCTAGCAACACCTTGTCCCGGAGATTACCTAAATGGACGAGCTCCGCGGCCACCTCCTCCTGCATGAGCTTGTAACCGTCTGCGAGGTCGATGATCTTTGCCTCCTCGAGTTCGCGTAACATCTCCTTGACTTTGATGCCTTTGCGCACGAGGGTAGCATCCTTGGTCGTCGCCGCGCGTTCCGCCAACGCGGAGAGGTTATAGGGCCGCTTGTCAGTAGCGTGAGGGAGCGAACGGACGAGTTGGACGAGAATGGACTTTGTCTCCATGTATAACATGTCGCCCTGAGAGATCGAGTCCATGAGTGCGGTGTGCAGGTCCTGGACAGGCGTCTCCCAACGACTGTACAAGTTCAGTTCGAGCGTGCGATTCTCCTTGCGAGGAACCTGAGAAGGAGCAGGGCCGAGTTCGTCGGTAAGAATCCGGAGGTGTTGCTTGTCGTTCGGTGACTGCGCGAGGCTGAGTCAACGAATTCCGATCGAGGGACGAGAGGGTTGCTTACGAGCGTTTCGATATGCTGCAAGATGAGTGCGTGGGTGTTGTACAGCTCGTTCATGGTGATGTGAATCGTGAGATCCTTCTTGGAGAGTGCCATGTATTGATCCATCTGCGTGCGTGCGAACGGGTGAGAGGATCGGATTTCGGATGAAATGATGACACACCTCCAAGGTGTCATAGAAGTCGCCAACCTCGCAGAGACTATTAAGGAACTGGTTGATCCGTGCCTTGTTGTTCTCGACGAATGGGTTCAGGGTGATCATGTATGCTTCCTTTGCATAAGACGGCTTGTTCGCGAGGTTCTGAAGCATCTTTGCTATCTATGGAACACGTCAACGGTGTTCGTGACTCCAAAGACGAGGGCTCACTAGCGTCAGGGTCCGCCGGGGATGCTTGGCGGGCACGCCGTCGACCAACATGTACGCTTGGGGTGTGACGATTGCAGGGTTAATGAAGCGCAGGAAAAAGAAGCCGCCGATAAGAGAGCAGATGGCGTAATCCGTAGCTTCTGGGTACTTGCGCTATGAGGCTACGTCAGGGAGTGGGAACGATCGAGCGTCAGAGATGCCGCACTCGTGTCAAACTCCGGATTTGCTTGCAAATCCACCGGATGCCGTAGGGAACGCTTTCCATGCTCTCGATGATGGTGACGAGGAAGCTGTTGGCGATCTCCATGAGCATGGTCAGTCGGGGGGCGATGATCGCCTGGACGTCGGCGTTTTCAGCTGCAACCTCTGGAGGGACGCCACGAGGGAGGTTTGGAGGGAGAGTTCCGGTTTCTTCCTCGATTTGGTTGATCATTTGCTCGTAGACCTGTCCAGGGTGTTGGACGGAGACGAGAGGAGGAAGACGAGGGAATCACCTTGACGGGGTTTATCTCGAGATTGAGATCCTTGTGTTCTATGAGGCTGTTGATGCGTTCTGCGAGGACGCCCTTGAGGTAGCTTTGACCGGGACCGCGACGGGTGTACGTCGTCATCATGCGGGAGACGGGGGTGTTGGCACGGAGGAGGGAGCCGAATTCTGTGGCGGTCTCGAACTGGGCGGAGAGGACGGACTGGAACATGGTGAGGAGGAGGTGCTCCTCGCGACTCTCGTACTGGTTGCCGTAGAGGGTGAACATGACGGTCTGGAGGAGGGTGTCGATCTCGGAGAGGCTGACGAGGCGACAGAGGTTTGCGATATGGCGGGGCTCTGATTGAAGGAGGAAAAAAAGATTGGAGTACTGCTGTAGTTTGCGATCGTCGGGGTAGTGGCCCTCTGTCGGATCGACGTCCTCGAGGGTGCGCTCGACCTCGCGTTGCTAGAAGGGGGTGAGAGAGGACGCGGGGGGTGAGAGGGGGGACACGGACTTCGTCTGCGGCCATGCGGTTCTGGATGAGGAGGGCTATCCGGGAGTCGAGATAGCGGACGTCGCGCTCGAGGACAAAGTTTTTCTTGGACTGGACGGAGATCTTACCCTTGAGGTCGCGCAAGCGTTTCTGGGCTGGGTGGGGGCGGGGTCGGTGATGAGGGCGGGGACGGACTCGGGGTTGTGCGCACCTCTTGCGAGATCGTCCTCGACCTCGACGTCCTGCTCAGCGGCCATGCTGAAGAGGGCGGTGACCGAGTAGCGGTTGTTGTTTCTGTTCGTGAGTCGCCTGCCCATGGCGGAGACGGCGGGGGACTGGTCGACGTAGGACATGGAGGTCGATTACCAACCCAATCCGGTCACAACAACCCCAATGCCAAACCATCTCGCGGTCCCCCTCAAAAAATCTTACAAGACGGACGTCGAACGCGCCGTGCGCGACTTCCTCGCCCGCTCCGTCCACGACCACCCCGACCAGTACAACGACGACCTCGCACTCTGGCGAACACTCCGCGACCAGCCCACCGCCGTCGACGCCCTCCTCACGTGCGCAGTGCCCAGTCCCCGACGGACCCCGCTCACCCTGTCACAGCTACCACGCCCAGCTCGTCTTCGTGCTCGCCAAACTGCCCCCCGACGTCCGTGCCGCCCCCTCCCCCGCGATCCCCGCTCATCCCCTCCCCAGATCGGCCTCGACTTCGCCTATGCCCACGCCTTCGCACCGCCCTCGTCCGTCCCCGTCACGCTCCCCAGCATCCCCTTCGAGCGCGCCGCCGTCCTCTTCAACCTCGCCGCCCTCCACTGCCAGCTCGCCGCCGCCGAGGACAGGTCCAGTCCAGACGGTCTCAAACGCGCCACCGCACACTACCAGGTGCGTTCCGGTCTCTCCGTCGTCCTCCATCTCACTTCGGCCCTAGAACGCGGCCGGATCCTTTGCCTTTCTCCGCACGTCCGCGCTCCCAAAGCTCTGCGTCCCCCCAGACGCCGAGGACACACCCCTCGATCTGACCCCTTCTTTCGTCCACAGCCTGGAGTTCCTCATGCTCGCTCAGGCCCAAGAATGTGCCTGGCAACGTGCAGTCGCAGGTGCGCGACGCGTTTCACCCCATCCAGTCCAGTTCGACGACCCGCCACAGATCACTACAAGAATAGCCTTATCGCGAAGCTGGCAGCCGGCGTCGCATCGCTTTACACCAGTTCCTTGGATCCCCTGAAATCCGCTTCGCCGCACGTCCGAGACCAGCTCCCATCAGTAACGTGGCACGTTTCTCATCGATACACGCGTCCGTCTCATCCCGTTCAAGACCTGGATTCCCCACTTGGAAACGAAACAGCGCCACTTCCGCGCAGCAGCCCTGTACAGAAAGAGCATAGACGATCTAGAGACAAACCAGTCCGCATCACGTCCTTGTCCGCGGCGATCACTCACTCTCTCGCAGCTACGGCCACGAGCTACGCCGGCTGATCGACGCAGAGGCCGAGGCCAAACAGGGATACAACTCGGCCAAACGCACCGCCGTCTCTCCCGTCGTCGTGCAAGACATCAAGGTGCGTGTCATGCCCAAATCGAACCGTCTCAATCCAGACCTGGGCCAAGTCTCTGTTGGACGTCCTCCAGAAGAACCTGGCGCGGGCCGAGCGCGACAATGACCTGATTTACCACAAAGACGTCCCTTCGTCTTCTGCCCTCACACCCGTTCATGGGGTCGTGATGGTCCAGAGCATCGTCTCCCCTGGCTTGTCGGATCCAAAGACCGTCATAAACGGTGGCCGCGTCCTCTTCGAAGAGATGCTCAGCTGGGGAGCTAGGGAAGCTGTCAGTACGTCGATCTCAGCTATCACCGAGTCCTGGCGTGCGATCTGGTCATAGACATCTACAACGACAACAAGCAGACCCTCCTCAAAGAGAGGATCACGGACTTTGCGCAAGAGCTCGACGACGAAGCTGATCGGTTCGTGCCCGCTTTGCCACTCATTCCACGCTATTCACCGCAGATACAGGACTCTGGGTTCTCTCAACCTTCCCTCCTCGCTCGAAGCGTTGGAACGTCCCATCGGACTTCCACCAAGCTTCTTGAAGAAAGCCGAAGAAGTCAGATCTGAGCAAGGTCCCGAGCGCATCGAGACTTGTCTCGAGCATGTGGACCTCTTGGGTCGGCGAGCCATGGCATTATTGAACGAGGTTTGTACCAGAGTTCCCTGCGTCACTGCCTACTCAGCATCGCTTTCAGGCGATGGACGTGTTGGACAGCGAGGCGTCCGAGGACGAAGCGGCGCGGAAGGAAGTCCCGATGAAGCGACCCCCGTCTCACGAAGCCAACCAAGAGCTCGTCAAGAAACAGGAAAGATACCGCACCATTCTCACGGAAGCAGCTAGCAGCGACGAGATCGTGCGCCAAAAGTGGAACGAATGGGAACAACCCATCTCGCAGCTGGCACTGGACGAGGTAGGGGGCATGTCTGACCAGCGACTGGACGGGTCTGACGGGTAGCTAGGACGCGTTGGAGAGTCTGGTGCCGTCCTCGACCATATCGGTCGGTAAGGCGCGGGGCGCGGGCAGCCGGACCCAAGTCCACGCGCGCGCTCTGCGCGGTCTCCTGGAATCGCTCGACGATGTCCGCCACGGTCGCCGCGAACTCGTCTCCCGGGCACAGCGACGCGGCGAGGTCGACGACATCCGATCCCGCATCGTGAAAGCTGCCGCGCGATTCGATCGCGATGCCGAGATCACGCCTGCCATGTTCGCCGACGTGTCGGACGAGGAACTTGCCAAATACGACCGGTTCATCCAGGGTCTCGTCGAGGGACAGACGAAGCAGGAAGAACTGCTCGAAGCGATCAAGGTCCGTCTCGAGTCTCGTCGTCTCCGCCGCTCCACGTGACGTGCGCCGCCCAGTCTGCCAACGACAAGTTTCTGTCTTCGCGCAAGGAGGACACGTCCGTCAAGGAGCGCGAACGGGCGCTGCAAAACCTGGACCTCGCCTATGCCAAGTACCGCGAGATCACGCGCAACATGGAGGAAGGGCTCAAGGTGAGTCCCTCCCCCCTTGGACTCTCTGACACCCTACGGACGTTGACGCGCGCGGACAGTTTTACAACGACATGGCCAACATTTTGACGCGGTTCAAGGAGGGTTGCACGATCTGGAGCACCGCGCGCAGTCGAGAGGCTCAGTGAGCGAACGATTTGGTGGCGTTTTGGGGCCCTCTTTGACGCGTCGACAGGTCGTTTTACCGCCAGTTCGCGTCCATGTCGGTCCAAGACACGAACGTCGACGAGCCGGCCGGTGTGCAGGAACCGCCGACGCCCGTCGAGACGCCACGTCGTCCGAAACGGGTCGCGAATTTGCCTTCGTTGACCTCCGCCGAGTGGCAGACGGAAGAGCTGCCACCGCCACCGCCGCCAAGCACGAAGACCCGGTGACGTGGACGACGGTGTCGAAAGTGGCATACAAGGAAGCGATGAGTTGTCTTGGGCCGCTGATCCTTCTCCATTGGACAATCGGTGCGGTAATGAACGCGACCCTGAAGTGCATGTTCGTCGTGTTGTTGAGTACATATTTAATGAAAAACAGGTGTCTGACGGCCCCAGGTGACCAGTTACATACAATGACGCGCTGATTGGCTCCCCCTAGACGCTTGGCCAGCAGCGAGGGGGATAATAATATACTTGGGAACTTCAGCATCTTGCTGCACGACCCACGTGGGGTGCAAACATCCCTCGGCTCGCTGCCGAAGACGTCAGTTTGCAGCATTGCCGGCTGCGATCTCACGCTGGAAATCTTCGTCGTATCCGACGCATTTCATGGACCACGACTGGATGAACTGCCGAGTTGTCTCCATGAGCCCTTTCGAACGAGAGACCCGAAGGAAAACGGACGCACGGCACGGCCTTCATCGAACGCCCGGTGGATCTCTTCCGGGGTCGCGTGAAACTTTTCCTCCGAGTTGAGTGCGTTCTTGAACTCTTGGGCGGTCGGGTCTCTGCCCAGACGCTTGCGGAGGACGATCTTGGCGCGTATGTCGTAGCCCCAGCCCTGCGTCGAGACCTTGGTCGTCCACGTCTGCTTGACCTAAAACAGGCGACCGTCAAAAAGAAAAAAAAAAGACGACGACCGGCGGCGCCACGCCGCTTACCTTGGGCGCCTGAGCCGTCCACTCTT
>JBBPMC010000407.1:0-23563 GCA_038090115.1 Strobilomyces echinocephalus | reverse complement strand
CAAGACTGTTCTTGCCTCTATGGAATGAGTGGCAGCAGTTAAGGTCAAGCAAGCGTAAGTATATATATAATTCATACATTTTGGCTGTCCATTTATTGAACATCTTAAGATATGCAGCAATGTCAAGGTGGCAGGGACTTTATCATTTTGATAAATAAAATTCAATGACAGAAGCAAGGACACAGATCTATCTAAGGTATGTTTTTCATTTATAAATTATGTGGGGGCTACTAATCTCCACAGCTTATTGTTTTTACTAGCCATAATGTTTTTACAGAGCAAGACAATCAGAACACTTACCTACACCTCCGTTGTGTCTGCACATATGTTATATTTGATTTGTACCTCACGCTTGAGGTGCAAACTATGAAAAACATTGTGGCTGGACAGGAAGCCCTTAACTCACTCTCCACGTTGCTAACAGTAATAATTTCTACATTCCTAGATGGATAGGTGGTGCTAAATTCTTTATAGACTTATATTCAACAGATGAAAAACAAAGATAAAAATCTAAAAATCTTGGAGTTCCCAAAGAACCATACCTGTGCCCATGTTTTTAGTGACATCCTTGTAAAAAATGCAACATGGGTTTACATCACTAAGCCAAATGAAAAAATGCATGGTCCACTAAAGAAAAGTTATCAGCAATAAACGAACTTCAAGAATATTGCTGAACATGTGTGTATCAATTGATTGTTGAATTTTACCTTGCTAACCATTTTTATACTAATGTAGATCCTTTGTATCAATCACAACCAGCTGGCTTTTCAGTATGTGTGGTGCAAAATCAATGACTACAACAGCTACATTGAATACACCAATGACTTTGTTGTCCCTGATTTAGATAATGTTGATAACATATACAGTGATAGTATACCAGCAGAAGACCTTTATGTAACTGTTGGATCCCATCAACATGTTGTCTCCTTTAAAGTCATTGAGACGAGGAGTAGTGCTGATGTCTCTTTGGAGTGGTTTCAAGTCAAGATGAATAAATTTTTCAACTATTCACAAGTTGGGTGGGTACTTCTCAATCAGCAGAACCTCCAAAGTATCCAACTGAATTCTAGAGATGAGGTAGGTGCTCACTGATATCAAGATTCTTGTTCTTGAGTAGCAAATTAAGCTAATAATCACATTTCTCAAAGTAAACTATGAGCTCATGGTTAATTGGTTTCAACACACTGATCTTGTATGTTGTAGCCCAATGTTCCATGGTGCTCCATAATACAACTATGTCATCATCAAGACCAAGAATGGTCATATTTTTTGGTGGGTTATATCTACATATTTTCAAGTGCATTACAGTCGAAAAGATTGTCCTCACCTTAGTTCACCCTTATGATGCTCCAACTGGAGTATACAGCTGAAAAAACAACCACCTCGACTTCTTCTGGCTATATACATGTCCACATCCATTATCAGAGATCTTCTCTGTGTAGTCTATTGTTTGTGTGGCTGCTGTCATCGAGGACTACATATAACCTGGTGATTACTTGGTAATTGACACCATTGACACTAACATATTTCTTCATATGCAGCAACTTCATAAAGATGCTGGCCACTATTGATACCAGTGAACTTGGTTCAGGAAATCTATATAATGTAGTTTGAGGTGTGTATGTTCTCATCAATCATTTGATTGATTCCACCACTGCTAAACAGCATGTCCATTGGGCTCACAGAGTGAACAACACAGGTATACCTGTAGGTGCCAGTGAGCTGTCCCAAACCCATACCCATGATAGGTGGGTTACCTGCCAGATATCATGATCAGCCAGTGGACATTGAGGCACCATTCACAATGGGTTTGGGAGGCTTCTTTGGAGTGTTTAAGGGAGATTTCCTAGAACTCTAGAAGTTGGGCACCACAGCAGAACTGGGCCTATCGAGCTTGAGCATATCCAAGAGACTGTTGAAAGGGAAACATAACAGTAGAATGAGTACTGCAAAGCTTGAGTATGTTTAATCTCAACACATCATGAGTGGGATAGATTACTCACACAAATTGCACAGTAGAGTGAAGTCAAATGACCTTATCTGCTGCCACCATTGTTCATGCCAATTGCACTGAAGAATGTGGAAGACCAGATCAGATTACTCAGGCCGTACTATCAATAGTGTCATTGAGTGAGTTAGAGACTCTGTTAAGTCTGAGTCCTCTGGATATAAGTCCAGTTGGAGGTCTTAGGGGTAGGTGAATACAGAGGTGGACCGGAGGTCCGAGGGGTAACAACGACAAAGGGTACTTAGGGGTAGGACTATCAGCACAGGACTTATGTGTCGCGCTCTTGCTCAAGTCTGAGTCCTCAGAGGATCAGAGGTTTGAGATAAGAGGATAGGAAGGCAGGAGTTAAGAGATGAGTAGGATGAGGGCGACAGGATGTGTGAGGAGGAAACTAAGTTGATATTTGTACTGAGGTTACATGGCAGAGGTCATAGAGATTATATACTAAGTAATGATCGGAGTCCAAAGTAAAGAGTAAAGGACCATATGGTCCAGGCAAAGGGTTCGTAGTTATCATAGCAATGGAAGGGACAAAGCATGTGAAGTGGCAGGAGGAATGATAGGGTTGTAGATATCATGTGGAACACAAGGTCATAGGTATGGAGAATAGAGAACATAGCAATGAGGAATAAAAGGAAAATACTAATAGAGATAACAGGAGGCAGTGTGGATGAAGTCCAAAGGTCAGAGAGATATTCCGAGACAAAGTGCAAATGTCCGAAGGTGACGGCATGTGAGGAGTTCAGAGGGAGCACATAGGGGTCGGAGTTATTGGGATGACAGACTCGGTGACCCTAATGTATCTCCTTGCCCTTGCCATGGGCCCAATGACTCCCTGGTCACTTCAGTCACATTCTTATGAGTATAAACACTTACTGTTGCCCTCACAAATCTGACTGCTCGTTAGTCATCCCTACCATGTCATTGTGACCCCATACACTCACCATTGTCCTCAGCAGAGGTTTGACTGCTTGCCACTTGCATCCCCTGTTGTCAATGTTAGCACCAGGCCCAGGCCCACTTCCACTCCCTTGTCTTGTGACAACAATGGCAACACAACACCCTTATCATGTCCTCTCTCTCATCTTGCAATGCTTGCTCTCATTCTCTTCTCCATAACAGCCAACACACAAGCATAGAATACATCACCAAAGTCATTCACACATTGCAGGTGAGATGGTCAGCTTACTTTTGATATGCCCGCTTGAGCTGAATCCTCTCTCCAGAGATGTATAACCAATGTACAGGATGTGCCTGGCATGATATCTTGTTTCTTCATTGATTCTGACCATTCGGTGCTGGATGTGCAGCTCATGTGTGGTTGGTATCCAACAATGATTACTGTGAGTCAACCACTGCAACCAGAGGATTTGCCTGCCACCTCACCCATGCCTGCAGGTCATGCCCTCATTGCTACTCTCCTTCACCTCAAGGCAGAGTTGGACCTGTGCAACATATCCTATCTCTCATGGTTCATCCATGTCATTTGTGAATCCACTGGACTCAGTAAAAAAACCTTTATGATGGTGCTCTGGCATGTATTGACTGCGATGAAGGTCCATTGACACTCCCTCCCCATTCCCTCTTTACTTACCCAGCTTTTTTCACCCTTAGATTTGCCCCACCATGCTAGAAATGATGGATGTACTCAGGCTAGAGAGAACCGTCCTCAGGCTTGAAAATGGCCTTAATAACAATTGTGTAGTTTAACTCCTGGGTCCCAGCAACAACAGTGATCCCATGCTCTCACCCACCCTTATGCCCCATTCTCATCAAGTGTTTTAAAGTCTGGTTCAGTGTGGTTTTTTGCTTCCAAATAAGGCAACCAGACTGCAACCAGTCCAAATATAGTTCAGGAACAAGGCAACTGGCAACTGAACTGCTAACAACCAGTTCAAACAACCCATACATATATAGCAACTGGACTGATTATAACCGGTTTTTTGTGAAACTGGTTGCCAACAGGTTTGCTGAGCTTGGACTGCTTAGATATGAGTGTATTGAATCTAGCCGAGACTCATGGCTTCCATTTGACCCAGGATTCACATAACTCGGATCAGAAATCATCAAGATATGATTGTTTTCGCATTGCATATCTATTAAAAACATTATCTACATGGATATGGGCAAATAAATTCCAGAAAATACAGATAAATCTGGAAAAATTAGGGAAAGCCTTCCTAATATGGTAGTGTGGCTGTACACTGGTTTTGACTAGTTGCAACCAGGTAAAACTAGCCTTCATAATATCCAAATTAGTGGCAACTGCAACTGCAGTCCAGTTGCATAGCCAGTTTAGTCCAGTCCAGTTGCCAGTTGTCAACCAGTTGTGCAACTGGACTTTGAAATACTATTCTTGTCCCATCCCACAGGTGAGTGTTGCTTTCACAGATGATTTCAACAATGTTCAGAACAGCAATAGCACTGTCCAGATCCTCTCATGGTGTTCTCCCCATCCAATCAGTGACCAATCAGTCTTGCCACTAATATAGCCATCCTGGTGGACTGTCATATGCCGTGTCCCAAGTCCACTCCGCCACGTTCCGACACACTCCGACACCAAGAACTCATGAACTCTACCACGATCTCACGTTAAACGCAACACCGCGCCTTCAGAGTTTCACTCCGCCATCTGTCTCAATTCCCTTTCCATTTATGTTCACCCTTGTAATCCCTTTAGTCTTAGTCTTGCTTCTTAGATCCCTCCACACCTGTGCTCGCCTATGCTGCACAGCTCCGGCTATGTATGTCCCTGACTCCATTCTCTGCTTTCCGGTTATGTCTCTTTCCGACTTACTCATAGCTGTACTCTGTTACTAATGCGATGTCCGCACTCCATATATATAGTTGTAGATATGACCTCTGTACCTTCAGTCTGATTATCGACTAGATATCCTCACTCTGCAACTCAGTCCACTTCGAGTCTCCCCTGTCCTTCCCTCTGTTGTCCTTTCCACAAATCCGGGACTAACACCGTGAGCAGCAAGGGCGCAGTGCTCCGCTTGAGTTGCTGAAGCCGAAGTCCCAAACCCATCCAACCTCTTAGCTCCGACGTTCCGGAGCTATAGTGGAGTGAGTGGACCCAGTTCTAACAGTATAATCAGACTCCCACTTGCTGACTCACGCTCATCCTTCGAGTTCGTCACCCTCATACTCGACACAAGTGGTATTCTGTCATGTTCCCCTCCATATCTGACCGTCATGCACCCCTCAGCATCTTCGCTAGTCATCGTCAACAAACCCCGGTCGAAGACCGATTCTATGGGTTCTCCGCATGTCGTAGCCCCAGCTCCACTTCACAGGCGCCTCATCCACGCACTCCGCCAATGCGGACACGACTCCCAGGTAGGAGTCCCCGCACCCCTGCACCATCTGGCCTGCGCTCCGCAGCGCAAGACCAACCTCCACACCCTCTGCACAACAACTCTGACGATCCAGACTCCAGTCCCTCAGACTCCGAAAACGAAGACCGTGACGCCCTCACCTCCCTTTCACATGCAGTTGCGCGTTTGGCTAGATCCGCCGGCCGCACGACTTCCAGCTCCCATTCCGCCCAGAGAACCAAGGTCCGCACTCCAGACCAGTTCGATGGATCCGACCCCCGCAAGCTCTGCACCTTCCTGGTCCAGTGTGAGCTAGCTTTCCAGGACCAACCAAGAGCCTTTAGGACTAATCGCGCTAAAGTGACATTTGTGCAGTCCTACCTTTCTGGTATGGCCTTGGAATGGTTCAAACCCGACCTTCTCGAGAACTCCGCAGCCCGTCCGCTCTGGATGGACAGCTACCCCGAGTTCGTGCTAGAACTCCGCACAAATTTCGGCCCTCATGACCCCGCTGGTGACACGGAATATGAACTCCGTTCCCTGTCTATGTCTCCTAGGCAACGCATCAACAAGTACGTGGTTGAGTTCAACCGCATAGCTTCTCAAGTCCGCAGTTACGGTGATGGAGCCCTCCGCTCCGCCTTCTACAGTGGACTTCCGGATCACATCAAAGATGAGATTTCATGTGTCGGCAAACCCCCCATGCTCTCCAGTCTCCGCCTCCTTGCGCAAGAAATTGACGCACGCTACTGGGAGCGCCAGACTAAACGAGATCGAAGGGCAGCCACCTCCGCCTTGTGGGTCGCAGCATCCGCGTACCCCCATTCCTCATCGAATTCCTCATCCACTGCATCACTATCTGACCCCGCATCTGCCTCCGAACCCTCTGACACCTCCGCACACCAACCCGAGCTTCTCGATTCCCCTGATTCCGCACCCTCCGACCTCCCCGACTCTGATGACCCTCATGACTCTGATGACGCCGCCTCTAACTCTGAGGCATCCGACCCCACTCCGCCCCATGACCCCGAGTCCACCCCGCATCACCTTGCATCTGTGCTTGGTCCTGATGGAAGACTCTCCGCCTCCGAACCCCAACGGCGTTTTGCCCTCCGTCTCCGTTTCTATTGTGGCCTTGATGGTCACACTGCACACGACTGTCTTAAGTCCGCTCACATCTGATCCCTCCAATCGTTTTACTGTTTTACTGTTGTTACTCTATAGTCCTGTCCCTACGACCCACCCTCCGACACCCCTCCGTCACTCCGCACCCTCCGCCCTCGCAATGGCCTCCACCCCGTCCCCGTCCACCTGGAACTCACACCCCCGGCACTGACTCTGGCACCGCGCGCAGCTCCGTGCCTTGATCCGACCCCCCTTCGGTATGCGGCACGTCAGGCCCGCCCTCTCGCACCTGACGCACTGCTGAGCTGTCGGCTCAGTGTCTGCGTACGCCCATACGTCCCTCGTCCGCCGGTCTGCCTGCCTTGTTCCGTCATCCACGTTCCACTGAGTGGACCTCTCGCTCACCTCACACTCCGCCATTGTCCTCCTCCACTCCGCCATGCGTGCTGCCATCTTGCACACGCGTTCCTCTGTCCTCCGCCACCTCTCCTCCGTGTGTTCCGCCAACCGGCGCTGCCGGCTAGCACGTTCGTCTTCGGCGAACTGCACGCGCCACGTCCCTTCTCCGTACGCGGCAACTTCCTCAGCCTGGGTACTGTTCCGTTTTGGGTATTCAGCCATTCTTGGTGATGCAAATGCGGAGACAAGAGTTGGGATCGCCTTCCGCGCCCTCTTTTGCTCCCCTTTTGGATCTCCGCTGAATCTGCCTTGCGCCCCATGCGTCCTACACACTCGGTCCAGACCCGCCTAGCCCTCCGTCCTCGTGGGCCCCGCCCCACTCCTCTCCGACCTCTTGTTACCCCCCCTCCGCCTATCGGCCACACCCCTGTAAACTGCTGATCACTCCATGACAGTCTGCTGTCTATCCGCTGGAAGCCTCTGCATTTTTGGTTCTGGGTACAACTATCTCCCCCGCTGCGCTCCATTGAGTGACTGGGTATGGAGTAGTGCCTTCGCCCATCCACTCTTGTGTCCTTGCCAGCACCCCTTGCGCTCTCCACGGCCTCTGGCCTTCGTCCTCTGGCTGCCTCTGCCCCTCCGCTTCACCGCGTTTTTCTCCGCTCCCACTCCACCTGTTCTCTCCGCGTCCCTGGCTCGACGCCTGGGTCGTCTCCCTAAGAGGGGGATAGAGTCTCCGCTCGCGGCACTCGTCTAGTACTTGAGCTCGCGTCGACCCGCATCCTCTCTCATCTCCGCACTCCGCCAGCCTTCATTGTTGACTCCGCCACTGTCGTTCCGATTCCGCCCACCCTGCCGACCTTCATTGGTTGACTCTGCCGCTCCGCGCCTGACCAGTTCACGGTGATTTCATTTATGTACAGACGAATTCTAGCTACTAAGCCCCTACTCCCAGGGCTCTATGTCCTCACTCCCCTCCGCGTCTGTACTCCCCGCCCCACTCTCTGCCTTCTCCACCTCCTCCGCCATGTCTCCTCCCGCATCCGCCACGTCCTCCTCCACACCATCCAACTCGACTGCGTCCCGAAAGACGAGGTCCGCCGTCACACCCGCCAGTCTCTCGACGGAGGTCGCCAACCGCGTAATAATGCGATTGTGAGCCACCATTTCCATGGTGAGCTCCCTCACGACCCCGCAACCCTCTCCGCACCCCACCTTAGACCCCTCCGCCTCGTCCTCCGACTCAACCTCTGTCTCCCGCGATTTGGCCTTCTTCTTCGGCCTCTCCACTTCCTGGTCGTCCTCCGCCCTTCTCCGTCGTCTCTTTGGAGCCTCCTCCGCCCCTACCCTCCAACACATCTTCTTGACCTGTTGACAGGCAAGGCACGCCGTCGACTTACCCCCACCTGCCACGCACTCCAGACCCCACTGTGTGCAGCAGATACAGGCCTCGCCCCTTTCGGCGCTCTCCGCCTGCTGCGCACGAATCCCCTCTGCCTATGGATGGTCAGCTCCGCTCCGCGGACCGTTCATCACCACTTGCCTTTTTCTTCCCCACAGCTTCTGCCGCCTTCTCCGCCATCTCCAGCCTCAGCTGCTTCGCATCCCTCCTCGCCTTAATCGACCTGGCACCCACTTCCAACTCCTCCCAAGCCTTGCAGCGCGCCTCCGCATCCTCTTCCGCCAAGCGGCGTGCTTCCGCTTCCGCCTCGGCCCTTTGGCGCTCTTCTTCCTCCGCCTACCATCCGTCAGCGCAATCCAACACTCCGACAAAACGCTTACCTGTTTCTGTGCCTCTGCCTCTGCCTCGGCCTTTCGCCACACTTCCACTTCCTCCTCCACCTTCCTTCAAGCTTCCTCTTCCGCCCGTTTACGCTCCTCCTCCCTCCTCACCTGTCTTCGCCGCTTCTGCTCCGCCGCCTTCGCGTCGATCAAGTCCTCATCGTCGTTGTCTTGCTCCACGAGCCGGGTGTTGTCCCAATCCTTGATGTCGTCGAATCCGGACATGGTAGTGGTTCAAAGTCAAGAGCGCTCATAGAACTCTGCCCGCTTATATGGCCCTCACCCGGCATTCAAACTCCGCTCCCACCTGGAGTCCACGCTCCACACTCCACGTCCACTCCGCCTGTTTCCTTTTACGGCCTTCGTGGGCTCAGGCCTAAGAGGGGGATACTGTCATATGCCGTATCCCAAGTCCACTCTGCCACGTTCCGACACACTCCAACACCAAGAACTCATGAACTCTGCCACGATCTCGCGTTAAATGCAACACCGCGCCTTCAGAGTTTCACTCCACCATCTGTCTCAATTCCCTTTCCGTTTATGTTCACCCTTGTAATCCCTTTAGTCTTAGTCTCGCTTCTTAGATCCCTCCACACCTGTGCTCGCCTATGTCGCACAGCTCCGGCTATGTATGTCCCCAACTCCATTCTCCGCTTTCCGGTTATGTCTCTTTCCGACTTACTCATAGCTGTACTCTGTTACTAATGCGATGTCTGCACTCCATATATATAGTTGTAGATACGACCTCTGTGCCTTCAGTCTGATTATCGACTAGATATCCTCACTCTGCAACTCAGTCCACTTCGAGTCTCCCCTGTCCTTCCCTCTGTTGTCCTTTCCGCAAATCCGGGACTAACATCGTGAGCAGCAAGGGCGCAGCACTCCGCTTGAGTTGCTGAAGCCAAAGTCCCAAACCCATCCGACCTCTTAGCTCCGATGTTCCGGAGCTATAGCGGAGTGAGTGGACCCAGTTCTAACATGGACCCAGGGTCCTGCACAGAGCGAGTTGCACCACATATTATTTTTTCCCACCAGCTGTGGTATCTAATGGTCAAGCAATCTAATTAGGTGTTGTCTGCTGATTTACATTATTAACAAAGGTGATTTGATTTCATAGTGATGGAATCTCATCAACAAGCTCAGAGGATGTGGCTAACATGACCATATCACACATCTTACTGGTTGTTGCCATCAGAGGTGGATGGAAATCCAATTCCCATCAATGATCCATCACCTCATTAACATATCACTTTAAATAGCATGATCACATGTTTCATCAACACACCGACTTGAATCTCCATCCATTCCTGGACCTTAAATAAGAAATGGTTTACTAGGTCTGCTGTCAAGGCAATTCAATCTCTTTCCTCAAAAAAATTTTCCATCCACGCATATTTGTATATGCCAGACTATATCTACTGTCTCAGATGATGAACCTGTATTGTCTGCCCCTCTGGCTGCTCAATGTCAATCAAATACAATACAGAGAGGACTGGATAAGGATGAGGTAAGTAGTTGCTTCACCTATTAACTAATCATATGATAATGTGTTGAACAGGCATTGAAGCAGGCACAGCTTAGTCTATATGAATCATAAGCAAAAGAAAAGTTCTCATAATAAAGGACATACCTTGACAATTCCATCCCAAATATGCTAACATTCTGGCTGGATATCTCCACCTCATTCCAGGAAATATATACAGTGACCTCCAAAACTGTTGCAATAACTAACCTTGACACAGTGCACAAAGTGCATTGCAAACACCTATGGGAATTTCATCTACGTTTGGTGGGACTAAACAAAGTACTTACTTTGGCTTGATTTTTGTCTCTGGATTATTTGATTTCATCTAGTGGCTGTGGAGATATGCTAATTACAAACCAGCTATACCATTGCAACAGTTTTGCATCCTCTGCTAAAAAATCAATATTTCATTGAAATTAGATGGTGTTTGGCTGAGTTTTGTCATGCAAATAAAAATACATGTACAAATATTATGCCTGAGTGCCAAATAGCTCATATACACATCACTACTATTATGTAACCATTGTCTTTTTTACTATATAATGTACTACTCTTTCTTGCACTCAATTTAAGATTATCTATGCTCTCTGTTACGCTTGGCCTTGGGTAAGGTCGAGCGTAGCCTCAATAGTCCTAGCAGACCGAATACAAGGGACAAGGATTTCAAGTCGCTTTGACTATAGCCAACAAGGGCCCGAGACGTAGTCGCTTTGATTATAGCAACATAGGGTCAAGGGTTCAACAGAGGGATGCTCTGTGGAGACTTCCGAAGGGACGCTTTGGTGGATCGAGGACAGAGAGAGTGCCCACTCAAGAGTAGGGCAAGGACTCGCTCGGAGACAAGGGATGAGGCTAGCAGGTATATTCAAGGAACTAGGAGTACACTCGAGGAGAACTAGCTTAGGGAATACATGAGCGAGTATGTGGGTTTATATAGACCGGAGGTCTTCAGGGCAGGTCCACGATAAGAGATAAGAAAGGGACACGTCAGCGATAAGAAAGGGACGCGTCAGCGTCCATGGAAACTTGTAGAATGTTCTATGAGTTTCAGCGAATGCCACCGAGGCGAAAGCGAGGTAAACGTGAGAGAAAATGAAGTAACGTGCCGATAGGCGTGCGAAAGAGAATAACACGTAACACTCTCCACTATCTTTCTCACAGCAAATATAGATCTATTATGATTATATACTATGCAAATAGTTGTTCCAGCCTTAAAAATGTTAGTAATATCTACTTTTCAATGTTTTTGTTTTCGATAACCTACCATATTATTTACTTTTCTTATATAAAATATATTGTACAAGTGGTTAATAAGCTTAAAAACATTGTAGATCAGTGTCTATATTCTAGTAGATTCCATTAGTACTACATAGACTTCAGCCTAAATGCTTACAAGAACTGCCTGCCTCTAGCTTTGTTCTTGTTTTCCCCTTGCACTTGCCTGGCTACCCCTGCTTTGTCCTCAATGTCAGCTCCTATCACTTGCCTTCTTCCAGCAACTCCTATTCAATTGAGTGGCCATGAGTTTACTCTTCCACCCAAGGTCTTTAAGACCCTTTACCTGGCTTATTTCCCAGCCTGTCTTTTCTGCACTTGGATTCAGGGATCCTGGCCCTTTCTCTTCCAAGCTGTTGTATTCCTTGATCATTTTATATCATCGGGATGAGGCTGCCATGTTGCCAGCTAATTGGTCTCAGGCCTGGCCTCACCTGGTGAATGCAGTTGCTTTATACCTCTTGTCTGACCAGAAGCTTCAGATCTCTCTCCTCTAGAAGGATCACTTTGAGAATATCTGATGTTGAGAGGACTTCATGTCTGACTTCCTTTTGCTCCTTCAGTATGATATTTGTGTCCAGAAGTTATACATAAACACTGATCTCAATTTTAACTCCTTCAACTGGCAAGGGGGTGTTTGGAATCATGTTTGAAATAATGTCTATTTACTGCAGCTTTAGTCATTTCAGCAGCCCTTGCCCTTTCATCTGACTAAGGGTCCCTTGCCAACATTTCCAAGCTTCTCCTTCTCAACCCCCTCTGCTTTGGCTAGCATCTACTCTGCCACTTCTAGCCACTGCATCTTCTATGGTATCCCTGGCTGCTTCTCCCACCATGTCTGTAAGCTCGAGACAACAGCATTTCTTATGCTTGTTGAATCAACCTGGCAAGCGGCTTGTGGTAAGCAGGTCTGCCTCCGTTTTAATGGAAATGGCTGCCCCGGGTGCTCCCATCTCCACCTTTGTTCCCATTGTGGTGGTCAACACTCCTCCTAGGACTACTTATCTACCTCCCAGTAATCTCCTTTGCATTGTAACCCCTTACTGCTGGCAAGCTTGAAAGTCTCTCCTAAATGAGGCTGGTATTTGGGCTCTTTCTGCAGATGTTCTAAAAGGCATCCACTTTGGTTGGCGTCTTGGTGTTGGCAACTCATATTCTCTTTTCTCTTCTTTTCTCCCTTCTAATCATTGTTCTGCTTACACCTGATGCACAACCGAAAATGCATGCGAAACATGCTCGCAACTTAGGCGGCCACAAATTGTATGTGGGTTTACAAATATCGGGGGATTACAAATAAATGAATGGATTCTGCGAAAGTTAAATAATATCCCTTACCTGGGTACTTTAGGACATAATGAGGCTTCCTTCACCTTACATATCCAAGGATAGTTCACTACAAAATGAAATCTAATCATATTTATCTGAATAGTCCAGATGTAAACATAGTAAGATTGCGATAGATGTGTATACCTTTTTTCAGCATACAAAGGTCGTCAAAATTATAAATAATTTTACGACAAATTCTACCAAGGTACAGCGGACAATCTCGAGATATGACATCAACTCATATGGTGGTCATATTTTAAAAATGAGCGAGAATATGTTACAAGGTCAAATACATAGATATAGGCACGATATGCGTCAAATACATACTGATGTCCGCTGAGTGGACCGTTCAGTGAGCCACTGAGGACCCCACTGAGGACCCCACTGAAGACCCCACTGAACTGAATTCTAGCTATCGAAAGGATTCTGAAGAATGGTGAGACTGGTCATGGACACGACAGTACTGTGGTACATACCAATGTCGGAATCTCGACATCTTTACCGGAGGCGAGCATCGAGCGAGCTCCGGCAGTTAGTCCCTGATACCATTCATCGTCATACCAATTGCGGGGAAGCCCTGCCACTGGGCGAGACTTGGTGTCCTTCCGAGCTGCCTCCCAGTAACGACACAGGGATGAGTTACCAATCTGTTCTGACATATTCTCCTGCCTGAGGGCTGACTCGTATGATTCAACTGCTTTCAACAGTCGGGACATGGCAGGATTAATCCAGGGAAGTTCCAAGCGTCTGAGAGTTTTCGGGTTGAATCCAGGAGGACTGTCAGTTTCGTCACCACTCATCCCTTCGACATCGAGTCGGGCAACAACCTGGTCAACAGCATCCCACACCTCAGGATTTCGGAAGCGGTTCTGCAATACTATCTTTTTACGCCGAGCTAATGTCTAACAACAATATCAACAACCGAAAATCGCGAAGACCATGAAACTCATACCCCATGACGGCGGGACGTCATCCTCTCAGCTTTCCGCCGCCTTTCGTCTTTCATGGCAAAGCTTGCTAGAACGTTGTCGCGTTCAGCGGCAGTGGTCGCCTCGATTTTGATTTGCTTGCGGTAAGCTTGCTGGGTACGGACGAGCTTCTGTTCGCAAAGTTTGAGGATAATAGGCAGATTCATAGTGTCCTCATTGTATACGACATCTTGATACATACCATCCCGGATACTCTTATGGAAATCGACTGACAACAGTGTGATGACTTCGCAGTTCCAACGCGACGACTTGAGCGGACTGCAACACCAGTCCAGAGCAATTTTCTCTAGCATGGGGGGTGACTCGCCGTCTCGATTGAATGATCGTACAGCGTCGTTGGAAGCCAAAGGGGGTAGAACTCCCTTGGAGTTTTGTGGAATGACGTTCTTACTCCTCAGGTATTTGCGAAAGGCATTCTGACTTGGCATAAATCACGTAGAAAAAAAACTCCTAAGGTTCTCGACTTACATGCAAACGGTTCATTTTCCCTCGCGGACCGGGCTTCTTCCGTCTGAAGGAAGTCTTGGGAAAGGCGTCCCCCTCATTTTCATCATCTCCATCGGTTCCCATATCTTCAGGCTGGCGATTTGTATCTCCTCTTTTCAGGGTAGCAAAACGCGAGTCGATGAGCTCTGCCAGGCGAGGTATACAAGCATCTATAATGCCTCGAACTGTAGAATCAACCAGAGTTGCTGCCGTAGCATCCAGTCGCTCACAAACTACTTGACCAATAACGTCCTCCAGAACCGTCGGTAGCACCCGGGGCTGGATAGGTCTTGTAGGTCTTGCAGCCGCGGATCCTGGATATCCTGACCGAGGAGAATCCAAGGAGGACGAAGAGGGAAGGTGCAATCCTAATCTCGATGGGGGCGCTGATGAGTTTTCAGTAGCTGCAGGTGGAAGCTTTGGAGCAGGGCAGTTGCTCGATCCTGACTGGGAGACGCGAAGATCTGGATCCACATCCATCTGAGTGTCAATCGAAGGAGAGGACGATCCTCCTGACGGAGAGACTGTGATCGATGGGGCAAGCGGATGGTCTCCCTGGAATATTGTTGCGAATGGAGGGATATTTGACTGGGAGACAGTACGAGGGTGGTTGGAGCCCTCTTCCAATGGGATATGGGTCGGAGGGGGGGAAGAACGAGCCGACGAGACAGCGCAAGGCGCGCCGGCTGAAGGAAGTGAGGGACAACCCGAGCGAGATACCGAGCGATGACTGGAATCCACTGCCAGCAAAGAGGCCGATCCCGCAGACACAGTGGGGGGCACTTCGGGTGATGGAGACAAAAAATGGTCCACTGGAGGTACTGCGAGATGATTAGGATCTGCGGCTGTTTGCGTCGGCAGCGAGGACTGGGAGACGGTGCGAAAGCGATTAGAGTCCTCTTCCATTGGGACGTGAGTCAGAGGGGAGGAAGAACGAGTTGACGAGACAGCGGAAGGCGCGTCGACTAATGGAAGCGAGGGACAACTTGAGGGAGATACCGAGGAATGATTGGAGACCACATCCATTTGGGTCAGCAGAGAGGCTGACCCCGCGGGTATAACAGCTGTGGGCACCTCAGATGAAGACAGGAAATGGCCTACGTGAGATACCGCGAGACGATCGGAGTCCGTGGTCATTTGCGTCGGCGGAAAGGGTAATCCTGGTGACACGACAGGGGGGAGAACGACGGCCGATGAAAGTGAGGGACAGTCAGCGCGAGAAACTGCGAGATGACTGGCGTCGACTATGTCAAGCAGGGATGGGGGGGGACGAGAGAGGCAAGTAGGATTGGTAGGGTCATCACCTGCTGTGAGAGAGGAGGGTTGACCAGCCAGAGAAGATTGTCGGCGCAAGGTTACTTGCGAACTCTGATAAGGCAGGTGCCTCATGCGTGTGCGCAGGGGAGGACGCGAGTGCGAACCGTGAGGGGGAGCACCGTCAGTATCACTGATCTCAGTACAATTTGATGACGATTGGAGATCCTGCAAATGCGGCTGAATGAACGTGTTGTCCTGGGGAAGCCTAAGAACATTGCGACGCTGAAAAGCATCCTGGCTCACCGACGTATTGGTAGTAGTATTGCTGGGAAGGGGAGGAGAATCACTCTACATGATGTGAGTATAATTCAGGGGAAGAACATTGACTGTCTCACCTGAGAGAAGTCAACAGCATGCCGGTCTCCATTACTAGAGACGGGAGCAGAGAAATTGCCCTACAAAATATAAGGGCACTGTAAAGGAACATGAAAGTAACCCACCCAGCTCACCCGAGATAAGTTGGCATTACCGACATTAAGCTTATCCCCATCACCGACAACGGGGGAACTATTCTACAAAAAAAGTGGGTGGAACGTAGAAAGTAGAAAGGACGCAAGCTACCTGGGTGGTACATGGATCTTCACCGGTGGCAATTTGGGTTACATTACCACTGCGGGGAGTGTCACGAGGCTTGAAGCGGGTATACGGTGTGTAGAGCGGTGTGACGGCACTATTCCCTAGAGCAGCTGCATGTGCCGCAATATTGTCGCGATGTTCTGCAATGAGAGGCAGCCGAGTGAGGCGTTCAAGGCCCCGCCTAGCATATTCATTGGTCTGAAGGATTTGTAAGCCTAGCCTTGTCTTGAAAGGGTGAACTTACTGTCTGACCTATCTTGCTGATTGTATCCAGTGCAGACGTCAGAGTCGGTTCATTTGACATGGTGAAGTAAAGTGGTAATGGGAAGGGTCGGAGCGACCTGAGCGACTTTAAGACGAGCCTACAACTACCAAAGTCAGCAATGGACCAGACCATGAGTGACGTACAGATCCAGATTATTGTTTTGATGGACGAACGACGAATTATTGTTTTGCGCTCTCGTGCGATACATCCGGACCCATGCTTTATTGTGAACGTTGCTACGACAGCTACCACTCTAATAACGCTCTAATAACACTCTAATGAACTACACGTACGATAGTGGGCATAATACTTGATTGGCGTAGATCGGAGTAGTGAGTGGCAGAGTGTGGAGAGAAGAAGAGTCGACGTGTGAATTCCTTAGTTCATAAATAGTGCTCGACGATATTCGGCACGTGATCCACTTGGTGGGTGGCCACAGAAGCACCCGGCGGAGCGTCAAACACTATTTAGGCGGCCACTTGAGGCTATTACACCCTCTCTTCCTACTACTTCTACGGAATCGCCATGCTCCTAGCACTACCCGTATACATTAGTAAGCGTGATAATTAATGAATCAGTACAATAAAAGGACAAAACAATTGAGGACCGGTGCGTCGCAACCTTCGCAACGATTCCCCCGCCGGTTCCGCTGACTACTGGGTACAATAATATTGATCATATATAGTATAAATTGCCATAGCCTCATCGGTGAGTATATAAGTCCATCACGGTGCTCTCCGTCCTCCCCAATACAAACAATATCATCAATCCAGTTAGCATGCCCCAGGTAAACGAATGCGACATCAGAGGTTCTTGCATGTACTAACTTTATTACAGATGTCTCTCAAGTTCACGTTAACTCGTCATACCAAGGCGGTTAACGCTGTTGCCGTTAGTCCTGAAGGGTCTCTCCTCTTGAGCGGGGGTAAGTAGCTATTTTGGATTCTTATTTCTTACGCGCAAAACTCACGTGGATCTCAGGCAACGATAGCCGTGTCGTCCTCTGGAGTCTCTCTTCAGGGGAAATGACCCAGGAAATATGTGTCCCATCAGCTGGGTTTATCAGCTGTCTTGTCTGGCTCAAGTTGACAGACCGCACTGAGGATGCTTTTGCTTTTGGTGCATCAGATGGAAACATTCACCTCTATCAACGGGCGAACGACAGTCCCCTCTTCGCTTTCTCTTCGATTTGTCTCGCGCATTGCGGTGCCATCGAATATCTCGCCTGGGATTCCAAACATCGCCGACTGGCAAGTGTCGGTGATGGAGAAGCTCGTGTTTGGAAGGTTGCCCCTGATCACAGTAAGTATGGAACATAGAGTATCAGTATACTTCTGACGAGCGCCCTTAGACTCCTTTGTATCCCTTGACATTAGATCCGAGAAACAACCTTACGTGGCTCGCTCCATTCATTTCCTGGATGATGGGTCGAATATCCTGGTCTGTTATCTGGAGAGCGGATTTGTGTAGGTTTCGCTGGATCTTTAAAAGGCGTCCAGGAGTTGTACTCACTTATTACGTCAAGGCACTGTTACTCGATCGAACCGTGGGAGCTCAGATGGCAGAAAAAAATCAATGGTCGGATGTACGTTAATATTTCAGAGCTCAACTGTTCCTTGATCTCCATCTCTTCGTTCTCAGCGGAGATGCTTACCTAGATGGCCACAACTTACTTGTTTCCAACCTGCGAGATGGTATTGATAGATATATCGTACCCACTCTTCATCGGTCGCAAACCTATCACCACAATATCCTGGTTAACGTGCCGCTTCAGATGTCAGTTGCGCGACAAGCAGGGATGCTACTTGTCGGGGGTGACAATGGGTTCGCTCGTATCTTTGATTATCAGACTGGTGCTCTTCTCTATAAGCTAGAGCATGGCATTGGTACGCTCCACTGATTTCTTATTGGTGATGGCATCTAAACATTCCAAGCTGGGGATCTCGTTGTCGCCGTCACTGTGAGTAGCGCCATGTTTCGTCTGCACATTTACCCGATGTGTTTCAGATGTTTGAAAGTGCCCGGGGATGCATTATGGTCACTGGGAGCGCTCTGGATGGCCACAGTAACATTAAAGTATGGACCGAGGTATCTAAGGTATATCGTGCTTAAAATCTCGAGATCTAAGGTTCACCATTCTTATCAGACTACAAGTCCATCTGTACCCACCGAGGCTCGGACTTCTGGTGGTTCATCCATCAAGCAAATTATCTGGTTTGCACTCGTCTGCGTACTTGTAAATGTCATCATGACCAAGATACCTTCTGAACTCCCTGACTTGTCCATGTCGTCATTTCCATCGCTGAGGCTCTCAGCTAAACCACCCATTCTATCCTGATACTTGGGATGTGCTAGTGGTGCTGGTAGCAAAATGAGCTGGTCAGGGAATGAGTGGGGAGGGCGAAGCAATAAGTACATATGCTTACGAAAAATACATAAACACGAAGCATGATCCACGCACGACTGTCGTTCAGACTCAGCAGAACCACCTTCACGGCACTGCTCGTGTCGTCGGCCCGCTCGTCCTGCCAGATCGCCGCCTTGAGGATCAAATCGTCCATGCACTGGTCCCAAGGACGCCGAGCGAAGTGTGATAATCTACCTTGGACGTCTGCACCTTTAGCGACATCACGTGCCGATCGCAGGTGCGAAGTGATATATACGACAGCCTCCTTGGCGGCCTCACCAAGCTGGGACATGTTGGAGCCTATTCCACCGAGCTCCATGATAACAGGGACGAGGACAACGACGGTCCAACACAAAGACCCCACGATCGAGGCAACGATAGACAGGGAAGACAAGAGAATGTTGGTGTCCAGAACGAGGCTATATTCGGGGACGATGTTCAACGTCGCCGTCGCTTTAGCAGGTCTATGCGGATGCTGTCTCGATCGCTGTATCAAGGGACAGGGAGCGCAAATACCGTCGCCGTGCCTGCCAACAAGTGAGCCGATGCGGACGACGGAGTAAGAATCTCTTCCGAGTCATCTTTCACCTCCGGCCTCGACGACGAATCTCGCCTTGTTCGCGTTCGCGTTCGTCTCTCCACTTGCGTACATTTGCGTCCGACGCGCAATCTACATTCCGCTCGCGGGTCCCTTCCAGTAAATCCGTTCACGAATCCGACCAGGTTAACTGCGGCACGCGCGGTCCTCAATCCATCGCCGCGTTCGCCTGCGCCCTTGTCTTGAATGATGCTATCTGTCAACTGGTTTCCTTCCTCGGCGTCCAACACCTCGTTCTCCACGCGACGGTCTTCCCCACTCTTCCAATAGCCGCGCTCAAACACTTTGCGGTCAACCCATTCCATTCCACGCATGCACCAGTCCTCAGAAAGGGGGTACACAGCCGCTGGTGAGCACTGCCTAGCGTTCCGTGCCTGTGGGAGCGGGGAACGTGAAATCCCTAGGAGATGAGGATATCCTTGGGACCGAAGCGAAGGCGTTGCTAGGGGAATGAAACGCTCCAGTATCGCGAGAATTGCCGCGTATTTGCTGATGGTGACAAGGAACGTGAGGAGGACGGTGGGGTAGGGGTTGACGGTCGGCTCTGCAAAAGGAAAAGCCTTGCGCGTCGGGTTGCGGAGCACGTAGGAGAGCATCGAAAACGAGAGTTGTATGGTATAATTAAACGCCTGAGACAGCTCGAGCGTCATCGTGCTCTCCAAAATTACCGGCGAGGTTGGAGCTTGCGACGGGTCGGATTTCAATGAGTTGTCATCGTCTACGTCCATCCGCTTCTCCTCGGGTCCTCCTCGGGATGGGCGGGGACATCTCGCTTTGCGACGGCCCGGAAAGGCGTCACGAGTGCTCCCGCTCTGCGCAGGATCCGCTGGGCCGACCAAGCTCCATGATGGCGCTGACGCTGATGACCGCCATCATAGATCCATTGGCGCCTTTCAGCGCCCTCGATTTCGATGCGTTCGAGGAAGCGTGAGAGTGTAGGAGGAAAGCCGTCGAGTTCGATGTTGGTGAATAGAGCACAAACACTTCCGGAACCGTCGCGTCTGGTTGAGAGCGATGAGATTGACCGGTTGCCGGGCAGATAGGGAGGACGGACTCTCGCGAGGTAGTAAATGGGTGGAGAGTAGTTATGCTGAGGGTCAAAGGTGATCAACCTCCGTTCGACAGACGGAGACGACCGCGTACCTTTTGACGAAATGATAAACTGCGCGAAGCTCTTCCGTTTCGACCTCGCGGCTTAGGAGGAGGCTGAGATGGTGGTGCAATTTGCCTGGCCCGCGCTGGTGGTGTCCGCGATATCATGTGCGTGGCGACGACGCAGATGCTCGGCATGGGTGAGTCGTCGATTAGTGCTACGTGCCAATACGAGGTGGGCCGGACACTGATTAGTGACTTGCTCTTCTGAGCTTCGCTGGAATCGTCTGCGAGACGGCGCCCGCCGTAAGCGCATGGCCCGAAAGCTGGTTGCTGGTGACCATGGCGGCGACGGCCATACGATAGCGTGCGAGATCGCCGAGCGCTTCGAGCCAGCCCGAACGAAGGGACCTGAGGATGGGTTCCTCAAGGAGACCGGTGTAGAATGTGTGGGCAAAATAGATGAAATCCTAGAGATGCTCAAGCGCGAGAGGGGATGAGAACGAGGCACGGCGGAGAGCCTCGAGAGTTGGTGAAAGGCATGTGTCCAAAGCCGGATGATGATGACGTACTTTGTTGGGCTGACACGCAAGGAGGCGGGCACGGAAGGGGCAAGCGAAATCCCATCACATTGTGCATCATCTCGGCCAGCCTGCGAACGGAGAATGAGAAGGGGGAGGAATATGAGAGGGCTTGACTCGCCGTTTATGATCTAATATGAGCTTGAGCCACTTCTGCTGCACGAGCTCCTCGTCAGAGACGTCGCGGCCGTGGGGGTGGAGGACGCAGGGTTCGTCGGGATTTTTGTCGGTATCTTCTGAGAGGATCTTTGGCTCGAGGGAGGAGACCTTGGCAGCAGGTCTTTGAGCGGGAGGATGTTTAAATCTAGCGGAGGGTCTGGCAAGCACGGCAAAGCGGACGGGGGTCGTCCTTGCGGTGGTCGAAGAGACGCTGGCTAGAAGGGGGGTCATGCTGGTTGGACGGTGCAGGGCTTCGGGGGAGGTAGGAGCTGCTAGTGGTATCTGGGGCAGGCCTTTGGTCGTGGGTGCGGCGGCGGGGGGGTTGGATCGGTGTCGGGGTTGTATAGCTTGTTGTGTTGCTGGGGACGGTTCGAGGGGAGTGATATTTTGAGATGACGGGCGAAGACGTCTGGATCTGCGTCTGGGCGAACGAGGTATACCCGGCAAGTAGGAGAAGGATGAAACAGATAAATACACGAGGCTGGTCTGTTGCGGGTGTGGCAGTCAGCAAGGGAGGGCGCATGAAGACGTGTCAAGTGCGCGACAGACTCGACCTGAGTGCGTCAGGGAGAAAGGAGTGAGAGGGCACGAGGCTGGTCCCGTTTCGGGCGTGGCAGCCTCGGCGAGGGCGCATGACGAGTGTCAAGCGCGGAGCGGGCTTAACTCGGGCCTGAGGGAACTAGGGAGGAGGGTGGGATAGCACCGAAGCTAGGCCCGTTGCGGGAGGTCCCGCGGTGACACGCTCGTTCGTGCTCGCGGCGGAACCTGAGACCTGGGCCACGTGAAATTTGTCTCGATTCGCCGACATCGACGAAGGGTGGGCGTGGTAGGGCCCGAGACAGCGAGGCCTGGTCCGATCCAGGGTGCTTCCTACATGAAACGAGCTCAGCCACGTTTGTCTGAGAGTGTGCGCAGCACGCACAGTGGACTGAGAGTAGTACTGTACCCTCACACACTCATTCATTTATTCACTCAATACATGCGATATACACTCCGCTACCATCCTACATTAATACATCGATTAAGCATCATTGGGCGGGTCCAACTTCCCCGGCATATCATTGGGCCGCTGGTCTAAAGGATCATGAGACGAAATTCGTCAGAATGAACAACTGGACGAACCTACAACAGGAGCTTGCTGTCCTCGGGTACCACAGCAGATGCTTCGTATCACAAGTAGGGCAAATTTCGTCGCGCTTACTGGACCTTGCCAGATGATATTTCCAATGTAACGTAGGGCGATCAGCGAGATTGACTATCACTGGGTCAGCCACGAATCACCACTAGGTGATGCGTACATACTCCCTGATGTTGCGTCATGAGAGGTCGCGCCCTGAGATCCGCCAATGCTGAGGCAACTGCCCTGTGGACTCTGACTTCGATTTCACTAGCGAGTGCCGGATCTAGATCTTGCATATAGATTGGCTGAGCGCGCGTTGAATGATCCACGGACATGGCCTAAATTCAAACCATTAAATGCAGGTCAGCGTGAATGATCGAGAACTTCACCTCGTCTGACATCGATACTGAGTTGATGAAATCGGCTGAGTTGACTAAGGCGGTATGATTGCCTGAAGAAAATCGAGCATCGAGGGATCGCTCTATAGGGAGCAAGGAATACGAGTGAGAACGAGACGGATATCTTCGATATGGAAGGTAGCGAGAAGGGTAATAAAGACCAGAAGAATCCACAACTTTCATCATCACAGAATGATACTCACTGGATCAAGAGATACCTGGTTTTATAGAAATGCTGCGAAGTGAAGCAATGGTCAATTGTTTTGACGGTCGAGTGACACGAGCAATGAGCTTATTGTGTACAGTTGCGTGCGATGCTTTCGGACCATCTTTGTTTCATCATGAACGTTGTTACGATCAACGGACCGACCACAAGGGCAAGGGGCGAGCAGAATATAACGATTGATATAGATCGGCATAGCGAGGAGGCTTCGTAAAAGGTAGAGAAGAAAAAAACGATCGTGCGAATTTCCTACTCGTAAATAGTGCGCCGCGATATTCTACACGTGATCCACTCGAGTGGCTGGAAAGAATAACCGTTGTTACGATCAACGGGCTATTACAAGGGGCGAATAGAATATAGCGGTTGGCATAGATCGGCGTAGTGAAGAGGCTTCGTAAAAGGTAGAGAAGAAAAGAATCGTCGCTAGTGATCTACTTGAGTGGCTGGAAGAATAACCGTAATGAGCCCATGCAGTCACTATGTACAGATAGCCTTGACGAGCCCGCGCAAAAATAATGGGTTTCAGTCAGGCGGGCCCGTGCACAGGCCAGCAAACAGGGAGATGGGAAGTGACCCGATGGCCATGAGC
>JBBPMC010000406.1:0-23618 GCA_038090115.1 Strobilomyces echinocephalus | reverse complement strand
ATTTTACATTCAGAACAACCCGACCCTGCCGATGTGGGTCTATCCGAAAATCAAGGTCTTACCTTTCTCGAGTTCGGCCACGCTCCGCACAGAAGTGCGCATGCTCTCCGTCCAGAGCGTGTCTGCGATGACGGCCATGCTCATCACAAACACTGAGATTGTCCTCTACCACGCTGTCGTCGTCGGCATGTCCATCGCAGGCGTAGTGGTGAGTGCACAATCGTGACCACGCGCGAGGACACTCATTGTTCATCAGCCGTTTTCCGTATCTCCCCCGCCGTCATCGACGTGATGAAGAAAGACAACTGTTCTTGGATCATGGCGCTCTACCACGCTCATCAAAACTTGATTGATGGTATGCGGGCCCAAGATCCTGGTCTCACGTTCACGGTCGAAGAAATGCCAAACATGTCGTACGCGTTGGCGAAACTCGAGAGCGAGATCGAAGCGGATCTATTTATCCCATATCCCCAATCCACTTCGCGCCTCGATCAAGGAACGCCACCTCCATAAGTACGTCCGTTCCTCGGGAAGCACCGGATTCTCTAAGCGTATCCCACAGAGCTGCAAAGCCCAGAACAATCGGATTGTCTGACCGTACGTCCATTTTACCCGTCTTCTAGCCCCGTCGTCAACACGATGTCGACGGGCAGTGATGACGGCGTATTTCGGCAAGCCGTCTCCTCGGGACCGCATCGGCACGATGGCGTTGCCTCCGTCTCACGCTTATGGCGTGAACATGCAGTTGAACTGTGCACGCCACTCGCAAGTCTAGTAACCACCGTCCTTTTTCCACCACAAACTGTCAAAGATCGGCGGGCAGTGCGTTTCGTGTCCACGTCGCGCAATGTACTCGATAGCGCCAGGCATGCAGATTGCAGATTGCAAGGTGCTGATGGCTGTTCCGACGTTCTTGGAATAACGGACCACGTCCGCGGATGCTGTCGAAGCACTCACGAAGCTTTATGAAGTCGTCAGTGTTTCACTGAAGCGCTCGATGAGGTAGCTGACACTCCACTTGCAGACTTACGATGACGACCCGCTCAATATCACGACGTGGTACGGCGGAAGGGAATTTGGTTGTCCCTTCTATGTTCGCCGGAGAGAGGGAATCAAGGTTGGAGTATGTATGTGGATGCGGCTTATGGACCATGTCCGCGTGGGGTGGGTGTCTCAGGGCAACAACACGGACGAATGTCAGATCGTAGTGCGTCGCTTGCTCGTTCGTCGAGAAGCCTGCTCACAGCACGTGCAGACGCCAAGGACAATCGAACATCAATCGAGAACCCTGCCGACGTGAAGGGTTACGCGACCCCGGATCTGTTCGTCAGGCACCCTACCAAGGGCCTGTTGGAATTGTGCGTCTTCTTTACTGACCGTGTCGGTCTACGACAGCATCGGGAGGGCTGACGACGTGAACCCTTCAGGAGAAAAAGTCGTGCTTTCTCCGATGGAGACATCATCATGACGAACTCGCTGGGTGGTTATGTTCGGGCGGGAGCGGAATCCAGTCAGTATCTTGGTGGAATCTTGGACATACTGTCAATGAGTACTGGACGAGGGGGCTGTCGCTCTTCAGGAACGAGATTTGGTTTGTTTTAGCTCGCGGGGTAATAAAATTGTTGGAATATTAATCGCGACCCAGGCCAACGATCGAGAAAGCGGACAAGCTCATCAACGTGGAGCAGCCGATGATAAAGATTGTGAAAGGGACGGTGCAAAGGAAGGCGACCATCATGGCTTATGAAGCCAAGGTTGATTCGCTCTAAGCGCACTACATCGTCCCTGTGGTCCGCAATTTTTGAACTGGTCTTCAAGGTATGACCACGTAGGGGATTGTGCTTTGTCCTTCGGTGGACCGGTTGGTCGGACAATTGAGGATGTGCCTGCCTGGTTGATGGAGCACGCAAACACAATCGATCAGGAGCGTAATCTGGAGCCCACCTCCGATCTGTTTGCGCAGGGATTCGACAGGTGAGACGATCAGACTTTGGTCGGACGTACTCTTAGCTCAATTTCACAGTCTAAATATCTTCGAAATTGAACTCTGCAGGTCGTCGGACGTCCAGATTCGAGTTCAGCCGCTCGGTCTCGCCATACATCGTCTTCGAAATCCGATCCTCCAACTTCTCGCGGCTCGGATCGTCAACATCGTCAACAAACGGGCGGGTCGCAGATCTTGGATCCGAAGATACACCATGTCGAAGCGACGAACGCCATGATAGAAAAGTACTCCGTCGGGCTATCTGGACCTGTTGCACTGTCGACGATCAGTGACGTGACGAACGATGTGGTTGCGCACCCGGCTCGCGCCGTCGCGTTACTCACTCGTTACTCCTCGCACAACTCTTGGAAAACCCAAGGGTGGAAGAGGTGTATGCGCTCGGCAGACCCTCGTCGCCGTTAACGATCGAGGAACGACAGTGCTCTGCATTTGTCGACAAGGCCATCGCCGTCGACTTGCTGACTTCTGGGAAGTCAGTGTATCTCAAAGCGGGTGCACCTCTTGAAAACTGTGGCTTGTCTTCCCAACTATATCATGAGGTGCGGGACTGCTCTGCTATCGTCGCGTTCGGGCGCTCGCCCCACGTGTCACTTAGGTACGGTACGGGACTCGGTGACCGTCATCGTCCACAATGCATGCGCCTCGATTTGAACCCGTCGCTCGCATCGTTCGAGCCCAACGTTAAGAGCATGCGACACATCGAGCTTGTCTCCACGCTCACAATCGGCACGGCGCAATCCTGGGATGGGAGCAAGGGGCCCTGTCCCGAAGAACACCAGTTGAACCCGTCAGTAGCCGCTGGATCGGGGTACGTGGAATCAAAATACATTTGCGCAATGGTGTGCTAGCGATTCACTTTATCCGTAGTCCGTTCCTCGCGTTTCGTATGATAGATCATCCATTGGAGCGGACTCCGTGCGACGTCGTTGAGGATCGGTCAGACCGCGGAGGACCGAAGGGTTGTGGGCGACGACGGACGGGGTGTCGATCTTTGTCGAGCCAAGCATCGCGCTTGGCGCGCTCCTTGATTCCACGAGAGTGCGTGGTATAGTCTCTCTCTCCTTGCTTTGGTGATGCTCATAGAAGTTGTCGTCGACGCAGGTGGTCTTGTGGATGCGCGCGCAGAGGATGTCGTAACTACTGTGTTGGACGTCGCGTTCGCCGACTCGACGCCGCCGTCGCACAATGTTGTGAACCCGCGGCGTGCGCGGTGGTCGGCCGTCATGTCCTCCATCAGAGACGCAATCCTCGAGTCCAAGCAACTACCCGGAGACAGCTTGGCCGTCGTGCCGCTCGTGCAGTGGGTGGTCCGCCTCAAAAAGGAAGCGGCCGGTTCGCCGGCGCGAGACCTGGTGCACACCGTGCGTCTGCCGTTTTGCCGTGTCGCGTTCGTCGTGCTGACGTTTGAGACTTTTTTCTTCCTTTTCCAAACTTGAACCTGCGCTCAAACTTCTCGGTTCTTCCGCGCCGTGGCCCGCAACGAGGACGAACTCGCCTTCACCCGAACAGGGGGGTCTGTGTTCGAGGCAGGACTTTGCAGACATCAGCACGATCGAGGCGCAGTGCGTCAGCGATGCCATGTTGAAGATGCAGCCTGTGGGAGAGACGGAGGCTCGGGCTTTGGAACGGTGTCGGCTCACGACCGACTGTAGATACCAATGTATCACTCTCGAGGTGTCGAACCTATGAGAACAAGGCTCGTGCGGTGCGCATGGCCGGCATCGCGCCGTTTAAGTTATGTAAAGGTGGATTTCCGCGCCGAGGCCGAATTACTCCCGCCACCAATCCCAACCTTCACCATGCCAGACCCCCTAGCGTTCATCCTGGATAGCATGATCTTTGCAGTGGAAAATGGTCTCTCGTTCGACGGCATCGTGTCCGTCCCTCAGTCAGGTTTGGAGGACTTTGGGCACAGACCTGGCTCGACTAGTTGGCTCGATGAAAACGCGGTTGGCGCTCTATTCCTCTGACTTGCGAAGATGACTGACGAGAAGTCGTGGGCTTCAGGATATTTCTCGTTCTGGGTTCTTTCGCGAAACACCTCAAACAGACGGTAGATGCGGAGGGGACGACTCTGACTCTGGAGTTGTCCCTTCAGGGTCCCAAGCCGTGCAGGTATGAATACCCCGATGAAGGGTTCGATGAGGACTTCTCATTCGGACAAGGAGAACTCCCAAAGGCAGGATGAAAAGAACGGTGCCAATCTTGGCGCCGGCACTAGATTGCCAAGAAAGAAAACTCCCGGGGACGTCGAGGAGGACGAGGCGTCACAAACCTGCGAGACCCTCACGAGAAAGAAAAGCGAGCAGGGCGGCGAGGAAACTATAACCGGCGCTTGGGCTGCATTGCCACGGAAGAGGCACGACCCGAACACATCAGTGAGTTTGGGAAGCGAGGATATCAATCGTCCTTTAAGTGTGGACCAGGAAAAGTATCCTAGGTTGAAGCGAGGAGAGGAAACCCACGGCCAGTAACGGGTCGAGGATGATGGACTGGCGGGCAGTCATCACTATAGCTGGAAATTTTATTTCATGTTTGCATCTCACTCTGCATAGGACAATCAACTAATTTCATGTCCCCCGCGATGCTAGTACACGCATTGAGCGGGCAGACGACGATTGTCGACGAACGTACAATCGACTCGCGACAAACATCTCACATCTGCGAGTCAACATTGCCCGCTCTGATATAATAAAAGTTCCAGTAGAGGAAGAAAGAAAGGTTCATGCACAATTCAGAAGAAAGGCTAATGAAGAGGGTACGAGCGACTTGAGTGACGAGATCGAGACCATCGGCAGCACCAGCTGTTATGAGTTCTATCGCACGGTGTACATGTTCGAGGCGCAGACATCCAGCACTAGGACCAACAAGCTTCCATTATTCATATGGTCGCTTTGGGATAGAGCGCACTATCTTGACGGAGACGTTTGAATTTGGCAAATTCAGAGGACTGATAGATTTCCTTGCGAAGAGTTTCTGAGACAGATCGGAGGTGACCAATTTTGTTGATACA
The DNA here is from genome assembly GCA_038090115.1 of Strobilomyces echinocephalus. Taxonomy (NCBI): domain Eukaryota; kingdom Fungi; phylum Basidiomycota; class Agaricomycetes; order Boletales; family Boletaceae; genus Strobilomyces; species Strobilomyces echinocephalus. The sequence goes on along the minus strand of JBBPMC010000406.1, from coordinate 18,600 downwards.
AAATGGCTCTACACTCACCGTTCTTGCATAGTGCATACAGTAGAGAAGCAGCGGCGAATAACTGTTGACGTGATGGCACTACGCCGTTGTGTGAAGGATGGAGCATTTCGATGATCTTGGCCAAGTTTGACCGTATAGCCTTCTCACCAGCCTCTAGCAACCTGATCAGCTGTAGTACGCGGGATGAAGCAAGATAATGTTACCTGTCTGAGCCATCGAGGAAAGAATTTTGATGGCCATCGTTTGTTTTCTTGCGTCTAGACTCTTGAGCAAGTTCAGACGGCTTGTCACAGTGAGCTCCGAGTGCGCGGTATCATTCTCCCCTGCACCCTTTTTAGTGTGTAGTCAGCTCCAAGACACGAGACATACAGAGAATGTCGAGACAAATCAAGCTCATGCGGGTCTCGTGGTGATCACCGGCCTCAAGCTTTTTCTCTAACTTGGCAACTATGCCACAATCGATAACTTTTTGCTTCAACACACCTAGGTCAACGCGTTATCAGTACACATCACTGGCACCAATCTATGGGTTAGTCACCATCGCCGGACTTCATGAGGGCACGAAATATCTCGGCGCCTTCGACTCGACCGACGGCATCGTCAAACCAACATTTGTCGACCATGCCGACAATCGTATTTGCTACACGAGGGAGATCCTCGGATTTCAACATGTCTAATTTACCTTTAATCAAACACTTCAACGTATGAATGGTTATTGGCTCACTATGGTCCAGACATGTCTTCAACCCATATGCAGCAAGCAGCGAGGTCTCCTTCCTCTTCGTTTGCTTCAGGAAGTGATCCAGAACCTTGTTGTCAGAACAAAACTTCCGGATGCTTGAGTCTAACACCATCGCACAGTCAATTGCGTATACGGGATCCCTCGAATGTTGAAAGCTTACTGTTGCACAACTTTAATAACGTTAATGTCGCCACAGTGCGCCGATGAGCTTTCGGCGATGCAGCAGCCGACACAATGTTGCGCATAATATTATTGTCAAGCTCGCCGGAGCCTGACGCAAATTGGCCACGAAGAGAAGTGTAAGATGCATGGGGCTCACCGTTGACTTTGAGTACAGGAAGTAAGTCATCAATGTTACCAGGAGAAGCGAGGTTGCCTATCTCTACATCTAGCCGAGGAAGAGAGTTGGCAAGGTAACCAAGAATATTAGAAAAGCGGATATTATTGTAGGGGCCGTTTCCTATCGCGGTTATCAGGCTACAGGACCACAACAGTGAAACCGTGTCTTACCTAACTTTACCAGAACCTCCACGGCGGTTGAACCAGCTGGACTTCTTTTTGCTGCCAAGCTACTTATTACGGTCCTCAACACTTCACAACGGTCTGTCAAAGATTAAGAACGGTACGATGATCGAACGCAGCTGATTCTCACCTCGCTGGTGCTGAGCGATAGATACAATCATTTTAAGTAGTGCCACCGAATGGCTAGGTACTATGAAGATAGGAATTAGTGGAGAACTAGTAGGAAACACAAGCAGTAATTTACCATTACCCGTCGCATCCAATGCCAATGAGAGTCTTGTTTTGCTGGCTCCAGTTCCGTTGGCGAAGAGATGATCGATAACGGTCGCGCTATAGTTTTCTGTAGATGATGAGGATGCACCCTAGTGCGCAGCGCTGATCATAACGCACCATCATCAATGAGGTAACGAAGACTCTCCGCAACCAATTGGAATATATTCTCCGTACTCTTGGCGAACCGTTCCAGCACAAACACGAGAGCTTCGATCACTATGTTGCTGATAAAGCGTTCTCGGAGTTTCCGGTGCCCCGCAGCAAAGGACAGAATGTAAAGAGCCCTGAGGAGATATATGGTATCGGATGAACGCAATATCTTACTGAGAGAGTCCTTTACGCTCTCTAGAGTGCCTTCGGAGGTAGAGCAGTCACTAGAAACCATTACATGCTCGGGGCCAGCGTAGTAGCCTATAGAGAAGAGTGAATTGGGGTACCCCGACGGAGATTATAATAGCCTACAAATCACATCGTATATGATGGTGAGGGCACACTCATCCAAACCAAATTCTTCGTGCTTGGTTGCCTTTAACCATGGTGGAGGAAGTATTGCCTCAGCTGGTAGTTTTTCTAGCCCTGGGTAGTTTAAATGTGTCGAACCATCATCGATGGGTTAACAATGAGTGGAACTCACTGAGATTCAGAAGGAATAAGACGTCGCCAAGGGAGTTCAAAGTTTTTTGTCGATTGCAAAGTAACGATTCCAACGCCCTCTTAGCTGTTGTTTCATGCATATACTCGGTCGTCCATAATCCGCCAGAGGTCACCTCTTGCTTTACCATCGGAATTTCAACACCGTACGCGAGAGTAGCCCTGGTTGTATACACGTTACCAGGAAATACGGAGTAATGAATCTGTTGACCAGGGATAACCAAGCGAGGTTGAAACCAGTGCGTCCTGCGGTTGATCATTAATCAGCAATGAATCTGATCGTAATGCAAGTGTTACCTTGTTTCGTGTCTACCAGTACCACTAAACGATACTTGGTGGCGAAACGGCATGACCTCGAGAATACTCCACCACCCCATTGCATCTTCTCTACCGCGATCAACATCCTCAGGGTGCCTGTGGAACCCTATTGATTCGAAGGCTAAGCCTTCGGCATTGGCTTCCCTACCCATCCACACAAGTGGCACATTCCCAGCATGAACAGGGCTGATAGAATCCTCGTCGATTGGGAGTTTAGGGATCACTCCAGTGTGCGGTCTGCTTATCCCACCCCTGGCCGTGAGAGTACGTCAGGTCTGTCCCCTGTATGAATCACTGTTGAACATACACATCACTATGGCAGCCCGCGAACCAGACTTCCTTGACGTCACTAACAGGTTGTCTAGGACTTTGTACTTTACTGTGGTGAGCATTTGCCTCCACGAAGTATTCCGGCATGAACTTGACTCGAAGTTCATCAAGCGCAAGTGCATGCCGGAAATGACAAGCGTTCGTCACGGATGCGGAAGAGGTGATGTGGACATCCTGCTTAATGAGACCCAAAGAAGACACCGTATCCCTAACCAAAGTCAGCGAGTGTCACTGAGAGGAAGATAGAAGCATTCGACGCACCAGACTCCTATGAAATGGATCCTTACCCCTAGCTCGCAAAAGCTCCTTTTGAAATTGACTGCTGATTCGCTTGTCTTTGGGTTTTTAAGGTCGATAGAAAGGTAATGACGATAGGCCCTGTTGTAGTAGTCTCGCAGAATATAGAACCCTTCAGAGTAACGACGGAGGTACTGACTGCTCAGTTCGGTTCTGGCCCTTCTTCAGCAAACCAACCTGCCACAATATTTACAAATCTGTCGGTGGACGAACGCTATGCGTACTCACCTCATGAATCATGGAGGCAAGCGCCCGGACCTGATATGCGCCTCGAGAGAATCCTGACAAGCTCGTCGTCAGCCTATGTAGAACCAGCAATGGACCTGGACGTACCAAATAGGTATATTTGATCGCCTTTTTGAAAGTGGGCCACTAGCCAATCGTACGCGTTCTTCACATTCTTCTCCACATTTCTATGGTAATGAGGCTAATTGGGCGTAGTCCAGAACTTTACAAGACCAAACCTGGCTGTTATCTGGTCGAGAACATTATAAACCACCTTTCCCGTGTAACTTGGATCAACGGGGTCTTCTGCTCCGATCCCTTCCAAGTAGAGCTTGTACTGCTCAGGGTGAGAGCCTCGTCCGTCGGGTATGATGTCGTACAGCTTGAAGACATTAGTTTTCTACCCGAGTCAAGTTTTAATTAGCTACCGTGTCAGTGGATTGATGTGGTAGGCCATAATTTACCATGGGACCTGGTGCGTTACTGGTGCCATCGATAAAGACGGCAAGGTTCCTCGCATCTCCTGAGGTACTGTTGCAAGTGGAGCATCGGAAAGGTTTTGGCTCGGACATTCGCGCAGGCTTACAGTGAATAAAGAGATGAAGGACCACTACTGCATCAGTCCTTATAAACATAAAGCGCAACATGAGGCCTTGAGGCTTGCAAGCCATTCTGCCAGAATTTCCGCGCAATGACGCAGGGTTTGTAAAAGCGTAGTAAAAGATTTTCGCGAAATTTTAATTTTTTATGATGGCAGGCCTGCTCCACACGGCCCGGCCCAGGCCCTGGAGACGTATTTGGACATGCGCCGCTTACCTAGTATATGGTCACCATTACTGCCCAACTTCAAGTTTGCGAATATCTGTGTTGAGTTTGCCGCTGCATCTTGTGTCGCATTTGTCTTATAAGGTATAACCTGGTACTGTGGTACATGAATCGGTTGTCGAATCGTACAGTCTGCATTCTCCGCTGATTCAGCCACTACCAGCCAGCGCCAGCTGGCCTCAGCATGTGCGCCCTATCAAATGTGCTTCATAAGAAGATGATCAGGCCAATTGTAGCTTCTGATCAGGGTGTCGACCTCGCAATACACATACTCTTGAGCTTATCAACGCCTTGCACACGACGCATGTCGCCTTGCGACAAGTGGGTCCCATTCTGTGTGGACCAACATTGGCAAAAATTCAATGGTCCCCTGGAAGAATAATATTACATATTATCGTCACCACTTCCGTCTGTATCCCGCACCTGACGGTGTCCTGATCACTGGAGGGTCTCGCTACCGTTTTCCGCCACAGTCTTATCACATCAGTGGAGTGTCTCCGTTGGCAGTTGTATTGCTAATGAACGGAATCCTGCCACGGGGTTGAAACGGGGCTGCTTCAGGGTAGCTACGAATGCGAATACACCACAAAATACAAGGTCGTACTGCGATGAATGAGTGACCTGGGCAATGTTCATTCCTCGAAAATAATTGTCGCTGGTGTGCTGAGCCGCATGTTAGGTAGTACAGTACGTTAAGTTCACAGAAACTCACCGGCGTTCGCCCTCCTGGAACGATAGTCCAATGAGTATATACCTCGACGTATGGGGTCACGGCTTACCTTGGACTCCCAACATAGGTATGCTCGAAGTTCTGTGAGCCCAAACAATATAATTATTTGGTACCTCAGTTCATAGTAAGCCAGACCGAAAGAGCCCTTTTTCAAAGCTAAACCATTTACGGCCGCGCTTAGATCGGCGCGGATAGTACAGAATGCAGAGAAAGACGCTTGGATCCTCCGCGTCAGAAAGAGAACTTAGCAACGGATGGGCATAACCCACACTGATCTTGATCAACCCACTTCGGGTCGGAGACTGCCTCGATAACATGCAAGGTGGAAGTTCTGCAGTCCAAAGTCTGGTTTCTTCTTGTGTTTGAGCGTAAACGACTCCCGGAATTCCATTTCCTCGAGAACGTGAGTACCCTGGCATCGTTTTCCAGCCGGTATCTCGCCTGGAACTCGAGAGGGAAGCACACCTTGGGAAGTTTCGACACGAAATATTCCGGGACCCAGTAATCGCCTATTGCATCTTTGATCCACTTCTTCTTCCTGCGAACGTGCTCTGCATCGTTTCTTTTCGCGGGAACTGCACAGATTACACCATATGTAGAGCGTGCAACTCGCGAGGCAACTACATGACTGTCGCGATCGATGTAAGATAATACAGCCCCATTAGCAACCGCTTTATTGCTAATGCAAATGTTCAGAAAGGTCTGTGAGCGTAAGATGATTACGTACATATGGTTGTCCGGGCGGCAAATATTGATGTCCCTAGTGGCGAAGTACGACCGGAGGCGAAGCCAAAGCCAGTCATTGGTTGAAAGCCCCCCAACAAAGAACGCCGTCTGGAAATGCGGATGAATGGGGTAACCAACTCCGATAGAGTAGAACTCACTGTGATGTGTGTCGTAGCCGATTTTTGTTGTTGCTCAACTGCGTCAATGATGGCCTCAAAAGAGTCATTGAACAGGCCAGTCGCTTCTCCGCTAGGCAATATCAGATCTAGCAACCAATAACATAAGCGTAGGTCGACGAAGTCCTTACCCCGTCAACCTCAGCTTCCCATGTGAAATGTTATACGCTGAGTTACTATAGCGACGGCCTGCCACCCTGACAAACGCGGGTTCCTGATCACTCTTGATGATGAGTTTCGTTGACTGGTCGAACTCGCGCGCGAATTCGTCTATCTCGCCAGGTGTTGAGTGCTCCCAACCCTCCAGTTTACCTATTTTAGAATTGTCCATCTTTGTTACTACCAAAGGAACAGAGGGAAGAAACCACTGACTTTCTAGTAACGCCCTAGCTCGGCGCGAAACAAAAACTGAACCTTGCAGGCGACCTAAACAGGTGTCGTAGATCAGTAAAAATGGATCATGGCGTCCTTAACAACTGCATACAGTCAGCTGGTGCAATTTCCTCGCAGGAAATCGGGTTGGACGTGATCGAGAACATACTGAGGTCGATGGTCCCTCCACCAGCATCGATAACGACAACTCCTCGAGGAGCGACTTGATTGGTCGACTCGGAGTTGAGAAGGTTCGTGATGCAAAAGTGGAGACTTGCTTCGCCCTCCGTTAGCAGGTGGACATGGGATTCCCCTTCCGGTGTACCTGGGACGAGGCCGGCGCGCACGATCGCCTGACGATATACCTGCTGCTGTGCACCCTCCCAACCATTCGGATGAGTAAAGATATACTCGATCGAATGCTCGACGTTCGCCCAGGGTAGCGCAGGGTGATGTTTTTGTATATAGTCCTTGACGCAATGGAAAAGATACTGAACGAAATCCGTGAGGATGTCGACCGCAGCTTTTCCGTGAGGAAGCGGAGGTAGTTCGCCGCCTTGGTTTACAGAGAGGGCTAAATGCTTTGGGCGGAGGTGAAGCTTCCACCTGGATTTCGGGTATTAACATGATCGGTGGATGACTGGACGTCATAGATAACTAACCATTCGGCCTTGGTCCACTGTTCTTTGAGCGCGGTCTCCAATACACTTTCACTGAGCACTTCAGCACCAGCCGCTCTAACGTCACCATTCTTGTCATAGTAGACGAGCGACGGTACTTTGGCATCACCACCAACCGGCGGCTGTGCCGGAAATCTAGGACCAGTCAAAGTCGACTAACCAAAGATATCGAGAACTCACCTCGTAACCCCGAGCACTTCAGGAACTTGTCCCGATTCAAGAATACAATATGAGATTCCACTAAAGGTTGTACCAATGTCGAACGCCACGACGAGTTTCGTAGGCCCTGTGTGAGCTTTGAGATTCGGCATGCCTAAGTAGTCTAAGTAAGCTCCGCAACCTGAGGTAGGGATGAAGAATATATAGAATACTCTCTACAAAGCACTGCAGAGTACCAGGAATCTGTAAAGCCCGTGAGAACGGTGAATGAGACGCATGTTGTGATACCCTGTCAAATTCCTAGTGACCCATCGGGAGTTAGCAACAGCACACCTGGCCGGTTCGGTTCCATGCTGCGCAAAAACGCTCAAAGAGATATGTAACGAAATGAATGAACTTCAAGTTGGCGTGTCAGTGTTATAGTGTTATGTAAGCGATCGATCACGCGCTCATGGTGCGGCGGCCGGTCACAAAGGTAGTATGCGAAGGTACTTTTCGGCACGATCGATTGATATGTGCCACTAACACTCCGACTCAGGTTACACATCAAAAATGAGAATTGAAGACCCACTGGTCACCATTTCGGTCGAAGTCTTCGTGCGCTAGCACATCACGGAGAGCAACGTTAATGAACGACTTTAACAGTTGCCGAGAACCAATCGGAAATGGCCACGTCATACCCACATGCACAGAAACTGCCACTTCTGGTCAGGATCACATGGAACATGCAGCTTAATAAACAGGTGAGACAAGGTCGAAGGGGTATGCGATCATGACGTGTTCAAGTCTAGGGTATACGTTGGCAAGTGGAACTGTACATGTCGGCCTCCAACTTGGGGGCCGGGGCACGATGGCGTATCGATACGGGGGCGCGGACGGCCGAAAGCTGAACGACGAGCAAGCCGCAAGACAGAGCGTGCTTCGACGTATGAACGAATACGGGGAACGCTTTAACACACTGCATTTTTAGGCCATAGCCCACTGCAATATCAGGACGGTGGAAGCTACTATGCCACCGATTGATCTCACCGAGTCTAGTCCTCAGGAGACTACGGCATGTGTACGTATGTACATGTCTCTTGGCTTTTGTTCAGGTTTACTTCCGAGTATGGCGGTCTTAATGACAGACAAGCCTAGCAAGCACGTTACTACGATTGCGAACCAGACGCACCTGCTTCCGTTCGTTGTGTTTTATGTGTAAACAACAAATTCCGTTGGACGTCGCGAGCATATCTTATCGGCGGCACAAGGGCCTTCTGAGAGCGAGCTCAAGGGTCGGAATACAACCCAGCGGGACCCAGAAACTATGACGTTGAAGTAGTACTAAAGCACAAGTCGAGCTAACAAATCAAATAAAGTAATACCGTCAATGTTATAGATATCGGTGAGGTGTCTAGCTGTCTAGCAAGATGCTACTACTTGAATCGGCTGGATATAAAATACGTGATCAGGCTTCTCCCAGCGAAGCTCTACCGTGATCGATCCCACTATCATTCACTACTGTCCATTTTACTCGGCATGATTTACTCAGCAGTGGATTGGTTGCGCGTCATTGGAACTTCATCGTTTGGTTTCCTCGGTTGTCTCTCCGGAGGGAAGGCCCGCGTCGTATTGGCGTCGTCCAGGTCTCGATTCTTCTTTCTCGGCTGTCTTCTCTGCGTGCCGTCGGGAGAGCGGGGACTCTCTCCTTCCAGCTCGCTGTCCTGAGACCACATACATAATAAGTTCCTGATCCTTCGAATGAATTTTTACCCTCACCTGGGAGACTTTGCTAATCTTCCTCGGTTGCTCCACACGTACGCTGTCGCTAATGTTTCCCAGAATACCACGCGAATTTTCCGCTACTCCCGGTGTTTCCTTCGTTCCGAAACTTTCCTGGCTGCTGTCTGGTGAGCGGTTATCAGATATTACCCCCCCTGCAACGTTCGAAGGTTGAATACCATTGGAAACCAGCTTCCTCGGTTGTCGTTTGGATGGGGCAGCAGGTGTCCCGCCTTCTGGAAGCTGAATGGCGGTTTCCGGCCCGTCGCGACAAGTATGAGCGACACCAGAAGGCTGGATGTCGTCCAGAGGCGATTTCTGTTGCTTGACGCGCGAACGTTGGTCAGTGTTTGGTATCTACCACTTGAAGAGATTTACCTACGGCGAAAGGTTTAACGTCATCCTCCTTGCGCTGGATCTCCTGGCTGCCGTGTAAAGCCGTCGTGCTGCTGGATAACTTGGTCCCCGACAATACCTGCGAATTGTGTATGAGCCGCCGCGCCTCGTGGGCCGTTCGACATTGGACCAATCAATTCACGACTCACCTCGGCGTGCCCCCCATGACTCGAACCACCTGTGGCTAGTAGGTCATTCTCACTCCGACTTGTTCGATAAGGACTTCTGGGCTTGCGACGAGAGAACGAAAAAAGCCCTTTGAGCCAGGCGTACGCTGTCATATTGATCAACGTGTCGTTAGAGTAATTCGGCAGAGGCGCGTTACTAGTCGAGAAATGAAGAAGGCAGCGGGAGGAACAGAAGTGGTTTATAATACGGAGAAACGTCTTGCTGCATGGATCCATGATCTAAATGGCGTGTCGCGCGTGACGCTACTAACGCATGTAAGTACGCAACTCTCTGGAGTCCAGAGTGCCGACGTATATACACGTGCATTCGTGGCGCGCCATTGCCGTGTTCTACATACATAAGTAACATAGCTACGATGGAAACCTTTCTTCTGCTACGCTCTGCCAGTTCACCCTCAGGCTGAGTTACATGACTTGTCTTCAGCGCCTTCCGGTGATCGAATGTCGCTCTTGCTGCCCCTTTTTCTCGGCTGTCTTTGCTGAACGGTCGCTGGGGGCGGCTCTTCATCTGGGACACTCTCAGCCTTCTTCCTTGGCTGTCCCCACCGAATAGTCACTCCTCCCGGCGCTTCACCTGGGACACCATCGCACTTCTTCTTTGGTTGTGTCTGCAGAACAGTCACACCTTCCGGCGCTTCATCTAGGACACCCTTGCCCTTCTTCCTTGGCTGTCCTTGCCGAATGGTCACTAGGACACTCTTGCTAGGCTGTCTACTTGTGACGTCGAGAGAGGTCTGTGTATTCTGATGCTTCCTCGTTTGTGAGAATAGCGTCCCGGTCGACATCCGTGCTGGACACTCACCGCAACAATTGGCTCCCCCCTTGTCCCTGAGTATTGTCTGGCGTCCCCTGAGCTAATATCCACTCTCTCCTTGGTGACGTCGGAAGTCTCAAGGTGATGCTGAGCTGATATCTCTTGGTCGGTTTGGACCTCCGGACGCTGAACGCCATCTCCGCCGATTGCCTTCCTCGGTTGCCGAAGGCGCGTGACGTCGGTATGTTCCCTCTGAACTGGGTTCGGCGGCGGGATGACGTTCATTGCCTCCAGTACTATCCTCCTCCCCTCATCATGAGTCATACCACGGGGCTGAACGTTATCCTGAGTTCCCGTTACCGGTGGCGACGTCCCCGGCTCGGTGCTCGACTGCTGGTTGTGTCATGAGCTATCGTCGGTATTGGTTTCTGTTGACCGGTGGATGAACGCTGACTCACCCGAGTGGTATCTGCCAAAGAGGCGCGTGTTGACAGGACATGCAACACTGGTTCTGGGGCGACATCGGATGACGAGACATCATTGAGAGGTGGTAGCGGTTTCTGTCGTTCGAAACGGTGGTTAGTGCCTGCAGGTTCGATACCCGCCGAAGACTTCGTACCGGTGGCACATGGGGAGGACGGATGTCGTTTTCTGTCTCATGAACGGCACCAGAAAGGTAGATGTCGTCATGCGATCTGGTCGGTAGGGCCAGTCTTTGCCGTTCGACGTCAGAACGCTTGTTGATGTCTTCGAAATCCACCATAACTCCTTCATTCACCTTATTCACCTTCGACAACGACGTCACATGTCCGAGACGCACACTCAGAGTACTGTTGCTTATCACATTCGCCGACGGTAGCTGGACCGGCGCCTGCAACACCAGTATATATCAGATCCGTTGGTCGCAGTAAGAGCTACACAATGCAATGACTCACACCGTGCCTTTCCCGGCTGGAACTCGGATGTATAAGCTGCCCGCTATTCTTGCTGGGAGGCGTTGGGGGGTAACACTCGCGCCTACCGCTGAAAAACGATAATAAACCATGAAGACATCCGCACAGTGGCATTCCGGTGCCAGGGGGATTCGGAGAAGATACGCTGTCGAGAAACGGGGAGGACACCCAAGCCGGAGCGTTTATAGCGTCGCTGTCCCATCCTGTATACTGTCCTGTGCGAAGAGTACCACGCCACCATGACATAACACTGACAATGGGTACAATCAGGAAAACTTGTACATACATTTTGGAATTGAACTTTTCCTAGTCCTGCAGAAACGACTCTAGTATCACCTTCGCCTTGATCACGGTCATCGTCTCCCCTTCACCCCCCTGTTGGATCCGCTTCGTGAGTCCCAATTCAGTCGTGCACAGTACGATTCGACTTGTTGCCGTTCCACCCGGCACTCTGTGAGTGTCACTTCCATCGTCGTCGACGTCTTCTATCATCGTCTCCTCGTGGAATGTATCACCAGGCCGTGGAGAGAAGACCTCGAAATCCCCAGAGACTACCCCACCAATCATCTCGTTCAGGCGTCCAGCGAGCGAGATTGCAGCCAATATCTTCTCTCCGAACATGGACGAGAGCTTCGAAGTGACATCAGAGGCAGGGGCGCTATAACCGACAGCCAATAGAACGTCGGAAAGGCCTGTGATGATGGGAGGGACCAGGGAGTTCGGTTCGTCGACGCAAGTTGGAAAGGTGTACAGACGCGTGAGGGTACGCCAGCGCCCAGATATCGCTTGCTTCTCTGTTCACCGTCAGCTGGACTGGATGGCCGTCAAATATCGATTCCTCACCTGTTTCCCGCAGTCTTTGGTATATCTCGTTTATGAACGCGCTCCGCCCTCCATCAACGGTCCATGATGACGCGATCCAACGTACATGATACGCGAGGTGTGCTTGGAATGCGATTTGGAGATACATCGGAAGTTCCAAGTTGTCAGTCTTCGCAGCCCGCAAGAACCGCACAAAAGTTGAGCCGATACTCTCTGCAACTCTGTCCAACATGATTTGCTGCTCCGGGTCCGATGTCGCTGTACAGAGTTCAAAGGCGCTTGCGACACGATCTGCCATAAAGGTGGAAGTCTGCTGCAACTCCGCATTGAGTTTTTGCAGCAGTTGGATCACTTCCGAGTCCGAAAACGTGTCTGCTGTATTGAGAAAGAGCCGTGCACCTTCCAGGTCTCTCTCCAGCGTCTCATACCGCTGCTGGGGTTCCGTGTTGTGGGAGACGGATACTGGTAGCTCTTGTTGAAGCGTCGCGATAGAAACGCGCGTAAGAGTATTTGCGACACCTTGCACTCGACCGCCTTGTCCAGAGGATGAATCCTGCGCTTCAGCAGCGGAGAGGAGTCGTTCTTCCTCTTCGGCTGTCCCGAGCTATAGTAGGAGAAATGATTTGAGACTGCATGGGCAATGGTGGTGACTATACCTCGTTTCTACGTGATCTCCGGGACTGTCTCGGAGCGGATATGGAGCCCGACGAAATCACAAGTAACCGGCCACAGAGTATGATCACAAGTATGATTGTGATTAAAATCAGCAGTAAGATTTGCGTCGTCTTGTCAAAGCAATCGTTGTCCATAGTGCGCCTAAAGGACCAAGTAAAAGATTTTGGAATGTACACTGGGAGCACGGCGAAACTGCTGCGTGTCTAGGGTCAAGGAACCGCGTGTTTCTGTTGGACGTAAGGTCGGATGTGCTATGCGAGTTTGGTCGACTGCAAGCCCGATCAGCGCGAATCTCGGCGGCGAGAGAAAAGACGCGTTCGCAACGTGGTGAAGGCAAGGTGTGGGACGTGACACACCTTGCGACGCGCTTACATATTTCTGGTGGGTGTAATCTCCGGTGGGCGTAGCGCTTTTGACGAATTCGAGAAAAATCTGCAGGGCAGATCCCGCCGGGTTCTGATTCCAGAAACCAAGGAACAGACGCCAAATGGAACAAAATGGAGTTAGTTGTGAGTATTTTCGCCTCGTGCGGTGGTTCTCGAATTCGCCACTCGCCCTCTGTGAAATGGGCATAGGGTCCTTGACCTTCGAATGCCTATATGATACTCGAGATCGACCCAAGATTGGGGTACCGTCCGGTCGTTGGCCCGGGAAAGCGTGGTGCGTATTATGTAATGTGCGCGGGAATGCGTGCCACCCAGTGTTCTGCGGGTCAACAAACGTTCACAAAAGTTAGCGAATGTTCAAACGTTCATGGGTGAACTTTCCCATGAACTCAAATGAACTGAACGCGTGCAGTACCAGAAGTCCGAGCTCAAAGCTATGTAATCAAAGCCTATTGGCTGTCAGAGTATACTATACCCACATAGGTTCGGACCCCGACCGCTGCTAACGTTTCAACGAATCTACTTACGCCGACATGTTGATTAGGCTATGTGTACCCCAAATGCATGTTTGTATTGTAACTGATTAATGGGCATATGTACGAGCTATTTCCAGACCGACTAGCTGAGCGATAAGTATATGCAACATGAGGTGAGTATGAGTCGGCGACAAGCCGGCGAGCGAGTCAAGTTTGTGATCCCATCGTGACAGAGTTGCCGGACAGCAAGGTCCATTCGAACCTCATACTCTGGCTCGAAGCTCGCTGCCTTCGACGGCCCACCAGCGAGGCGCCCTTCAACGCGCGACTTGAAGAACAATCGCGTCGCGTGTCGGTCAGCAGGCGAGATTATGTAAAACTCTGATTCGGCAAGTACTCGGCGAGTGACTCGGACAACCTGCGTGACAAAGGCCGCACTACTGCATCGCTTTCGTCCGTTCAACTTCGCAGACACAGGTATAGTGTAAAAAACTTATGAGTGTAGTGTAAAATCACGAAAGTGTTGTGTCCTATGTGGAGTGCCGAACTGGGGGTAGGGGATAGTAGGTACTACTGTGCAATCGCCGAGTACAATACACGGTGACGGTCAACGAGAACAGCAAATCAATTACTCCACCAATATATCTTCCACCTGCGAGCGAGCAGGTTCTTTGGTTGCATATCTAGGGTGCTCGACAAAGTAGTCCCACCACCATCCTCGATTTGAACGCCTCTTGCCCGAAGTTCTGGCCATCGAAGTCGCTAGACAATTTTGCAGTGAGCAGTGTGGCACACGGGGTGGTTTCTTTCAACGTAGATTCAATCCGTGTTTGATTGGTAATGTACATGCTGTTGCAACGAGGCATGGCCAGTGGACCAAGGGTCAAGATTATCTAGCGAGTCATACTCGCTCGCTGGTTTTTCTCACGCTGAGTGTTGGCGAGGACATGGAACCGCTGCAAAGTTCGCCGACTTTCCCACAGTTTGCGGTCAATGACTGCGACTTCTGTTCACTGACCCGCAGAACACTGGTGCCACCACTCCTTCGCAGTGCCAGCCGCTCACCGGGAGCTGCGTTCCAAGCTCCTCCATCAGACCTGGTCACACTCTGTCATCTTGTTCCGTCGTTCATCGTTATTATTTGTGCCTGCTGCTACGTGTCTATCGAATGCAACATCTCTGTCCCCTCGAGCATCGCTGCGTCAGCCGGAGTCGCCCTCGCCGCTGGCGCACGCAAGAAGCGAGCTCAAGCCGAATATCGGTCTCATATCTGTTGGACGTAGAGCGCCAGAACCTACGTAGATTCACTTCAAGTCAGTAAAGGACGATGGTACATTGGTACCAACCTAACACAGATACAATTACAGTGCATTCGAACCCAACACACGTCGCAGACGCTGCCATCAAAACCTCGTCCGTTGCACCATCTTAACCTTGCAGGAAAGATTCGAAGACGACTTTTGCTTTCGTCACCGTCAACTTCTCACCTCCCGACGTATGCTTCGTCATTCCCAACTGAGTCGAACATAGCACCGTCCGAGCCGCTGTTCCGCTCCCCTTCCCCGGACTCTCGTCATCCATGTCATCCTCCTGCTCCATCGTCGCGTCTTCGAACGGCTGTCGGGGTGAAGGGGCCACGACTGCGAAATCAGCCGACACGGTCTTGCCGATCATCTCGCTGAACTGTCCCGCGATCATAATAATGGATAAAACCTTGTCTTTGTACGACGAAAGCTTCGAGTTTGCAGCCGTAGAAGACGTGGCGCATCTGGCCGCGACGACAATATAGGAGAGTTCACTCAAGATCTGTTGGGCGATCGAGCTCGAGTTGCTCATCCAGGTCGGAGAAATGTAGGCGCGCGTGAGGGCTCTCCAACGCCCCGACATCGGCTGTGGTTCTGTTGATCAACCCCCCCCTACAGTTAGCACGAGCTTCAATGTATTCGAAACTCGATTTCGTACCTGCTTTCTGTAACCTCTCATAGATCTCGTTGATAAACTCGTTGTGCCCTTTCTCGATGGTCCATGAACAGATAGCCTGACGCAGGTAGTGCGAAAAGAACGCCTGGAAAGCGATTGGGAGGTACAGCCCTGCGTCGTCTTGTTCCATGCTCGCCAAGCCGTTGGCCAAAACTTCGCCGATGGAGTCGAAAACGCTTTTGCTTTCTTTCTGAGTCAATTTAGTAGCCGCAGGCTGGAAGTTCTCAGCGATATGCTCAGCCATGTATGTCGTGTTCTGCTGGACCTCCGCGTTAAGTTTCTTCAGTGCTGCGAAGATCGTCTCGTCTGCGTATGTATCCGCTGTGGCGACAACGCGCTGTACGTTGCGGAGTTGGTTTTGACTATCATTGAGAGCGACTTTGAGGGCCTTCAAGTCTTCTTCATAACGTGTCTTGATCTGGATGGTATCAGACTGGAAGATCTGCTTGATCCTAGGAGCGCGAATATAGATATCCCTGAGGGTGAGGAGTTTCTGTCGTAGTTCCTCGTTCTCCTTGTTCCTCGCCTCGAGTTCCAGAGCTAACACCTTGGCCCTCTCCGCATCCTTGCCCACCCACTTGTCAACTATGGCGGTTAGTTTGATCACGGCAGCATAATCTTGCACCTCGGACAAAATTCTCGTCTTGGTGACCTCCCACTCCTCGGCCGAGGAGTCTTCTGGTATGGTCAAAAATTGTTCCTGGAGTGACTGGAGTTTCGCCGAATGCGCCTCACAATCATGCGACATGTTGGCGATCTGAACAGTCGAGTCGTTCAGTTTGCGTTTGAGCTCCTCGAGCGCCGAGCGCGCGGTAGCCAGATCCTTCTCGCTGGCAGCAGATGACTTATCCAACTGATCAATTTTCAATTTCAGCTCTTTCGTCTCCCTCTCGTACTTCTCCTGAGACTCGGTGAGCTTGGAGGTAGCGCTGGACAGGTCGTTCTGAAGCTTCCCGAGGTCTTTCTGGACGGCGGTGAGGTTCTTACGAGTGGCGTCGAGGTCCCTCGATTTGCTAGACTCCAGCTGCTGCAGATCCGTTATCTTGGCCGTGAGCGTTCGCTCTAGCTCGGAGTACTTGGAAGAGGCAGAGTCTAGCTCAAGACGGAGCTGTTCGATCGTGTTCCGAGCAGTTTTAAGTTCGTCCCCAACAGCGCCGTGCTTCTTCCTCCAATCCTCAACCTGTGCTTTCAGAGAGGATATAATAGTCTTGTCATCTACGTTCATGACCCTGAGCTGCTCTTGGAGAGATTCGAGATTAGCTGACTGCGTCTCGTTGTCCTGCACTAGCACGTTGATCCGAGAGCGGGAGTTGGTCAACTCTTGCTGCTGATCCGCAATCTGCTTGCGATTATCCACGATGCGTTTGTCGTTCAGAGTGTTCGTACGCTCCAACTCCGTGATCTTTTCCTTCAAGGTAACGGCGTCGCGGTCTCTGTCTTCAATGGTTACTTTACATGTGTCAAGTTCGCGGCGCACAGAGAGGAATTCGTCCGACTGCTTCTTATGATCCTCCTGAAGTTCGGTGAGCCGAGATTTGACAACAGACGATGCGCGCTCAATCTCCGTGATCTGGTAAGCTAGCTGGTCGCGTTCAGCGGTAAGGGACGGAATGACCCGATCTTTCTCTTGGACGGAAGATGCCAAGGTAGAGAGCTGGTTCTTCACGGTAATGAACTCCTGTGACTGCACGTCAAAACGGCCCTGCAGCTCCTTGAGTTGGGAGGTGGAAGTCTCGACCTCGAGGTCGAGTTCCATAACTCGGCTGACGGCCTTCCCAAGCTGCTCCGTCTTCTCAGTAACAGAAGCCTTCAACTGCCCGACCTGGACGGTCAGAGAATCGATGGTGCCTTTGGCGGCCTCATGCCGCGACGTCGTCACTTTGAGGTCGTCGATGAGGGCGCTGACCTTTGCGGACAACTCGTCACGCGACTTCAGCAGCTCATTTTCCTGTGTGGTAGCCTCAGCAATCTTCCGACGAAGTGCGTCTATCTCCTTCTCCTTCTCCTCTAGCGCACGACGGATAATGTCTTCCAGATGATCGCCGGAGGCTCCGCCGCCAAGACCTTTGACGAGAATTTTAAGCCGGTCGAGCTCATCGCGGAGGCTGTTCAGCTCTATTAACTGTGCCTCGAATTGACCCTGGAGATCTGCCTTCTCTTTCCGGACGGCGGTGACTTCCTGCTGAAGCTGCTCGGCTTTCTGGCGCGCAGAAGCGAGGAGTTCCTCCCTCGCGGCTACTTCGCGCCTCGCCTGGTCGCGTTCGGTAGTGATGGAGGTGATGACGTGCTCCTGTTCCGAGAGAAGCGTCTCCTTGATTTGTAGCTTGCCGCGAAGAGAGACGATCTCCTTCGATTGCACCTCGAAAGCCTCCTGGATCTTGGATAGCTCTGATGCGCTGGCTGCTAGCTTTTTCTGAAGTCCCTCTTTCTCCTGGAGTGCGGCGTCCTGCTGCTGAGCGGTGGAATCGATATCGCCCTCCAACTTGGAGACTTCGGATTTTAACTTGGTGATCGTGCGATCCTTGCCATCGACAAGGCTCTTGCTCTCGTAGAGTTCGTTCCGGGCGTTGTCGCGCTCCTTGGTCAGCGTGGCGCAGCGCTTCCGGAGTTCTGCTATCTCCTCCGAGGAGTCTCGCTGGAGCGTCTCGTAATCTTTGCGTAGGGTGGTGATCTCCCTCGTCTTAGTAGCTTCGGACCGCTCCAACCGAGTGACGTCGTCCTGTAGAGAGGAGATGGAGTACTCTTTCTCTTCAATCACCTTCGCCCTCTTTTTCAGCTCCTCACGCACAGCAGCGAGTTGATCCGACACTGCAGGGTTCTGTCGTAGGTCCTCTATTTCAGTGGTCAAGGTGAAGATGTCGCGCCGAAGCGAGTCATTGTCTCTGCGTAGAGCGATGATCTGCTGGGCCTTCCCCGCATCCTCCTCCGTGATGAATTTGATGGTGCGATCTTTCTCGTCACAGAGCGACGAGGTCATCTCCAGCCGACGGCGCACCGACATAAATTCTTTCGACACCTCGCCATAATCCCGCTGAAGCTTGGTCAACTGGGCAGACGCATTGGACAAGGATAGGGAGAGTTGATCCAGATCCGTCTTCTCGAGAGTGAGGTTCCCTTTATTCCCGAAAACCGCATCCTTCCACTGCTCGATCTGGGTGGTGACGGTGGTGATCGTGGTAATAA
>JBBPMC010000405.1:0-23627 GCA_038090115.1 Strobilomyces echinocephalus | reverse complement strand
ATGCGCAAGACTTTACCTGATCTGACGTCAGTCACAAGATTCTATGATCAACTGAACGCCCTCCCGGTACCGTCGTTCATAGGAAAGCGGATAAAGCTTCCATGCGTCGTCTTCAAACTCGGGTGCTTGTCGGTCTCTTCGAGCAGGTCGGGACACATTTTCCGTGCGCAGACGGATACGCTCGCGGTCGTGGAGATCCGGTCAACTGATCGCGAAGATATCTGTGGATTCAAGTCTTTGTACCTCGTTCATCCTTGGGTCGACTTTCTCCTCGACCGAAGGCCTGTGGGAAGTGACGTCGAGACGGTACCCGAGGAGGCACTGGCAGACGATCAAGCTTCCACGGTTAGCGATCCGCCTGCTGGACCTTTGGCTTCGAATGCCACTCTGACCAAGCCAGACGTGCAATCGGCGCAGTTCGCCTCCCGCTTCAGGCTGCCATTCGGACGACGCCGTCGACTCGGAGATACAGCGTCTCTCCGACCCCCCTCGGACGCGTCACTTCATAGTAATCGCTCGTTCGTGGAGTCCCTTCGGCCCCCTTCGACGCTGGGGCAGAGCGACAAGGAGATGCTCGCCCTGCGGGCCCTCGCTCGACTGAGGCAGCCGTTCGGCGTGCTGTTGCTCACGCCGAACCTCGGCAACGTGTCAGCCTACAGGAGGGTCGCGGCGGAGAGCTTGCTCACCGTGCAGATCGGGGAGGTCACGCAGGCGGTACTGGACAAACTCGTGGACCGCGTGCGCGTACTGGACGTGTTGTAGATGGCGTTGGTGACGCTGTCGCGAGCCCCTGGTTGCGTTCGCTTTTCTTTTTTTTACAAAACTCGCTCACAGAAGCGTGTGTTCGACGCATCCCCTACGTGACCTATGTCGGGTTGGCTTTGCACGTCAAAAGCGATCCCACAAGCCCATCCATCCTCAGGGCATGTCGCAGACTCGATGAGCTCAGGGCTGGTCTCATGATGTACATGTGACTGTCCTAATAATATACATTTCTCCAGAACGAGTTAAGTCTGCGATAACAAGTCTGGGCCAATCAGTCCCAAGTACGGTCGTTAGTCGCTCGTGGTCACTACAACTGAGACCCGAGAGCGTGCCCAATCCAATCCTTTACAGTGTAGTCAAATCCATGCCCTGTGCCTGGATGTTCGCCAGGTATATCCGCTCCTCATTGAGAATGAGCAGACCAGACTCGGTGAATATCATCTGGGCAGTCGTGCTGTTGATGAAGAACTTTCCGATCAGGGTACCCTTGGAGTTCCACACGTGTACACCATCGCCACACCCTGAATACACGTTGCCGTTCGTGTCGAGCTGGATTCCGTCAGGAATTCCAGAGTCAGCATAGGCAAAGACACGGCGATTCACGAATGACTGAGTCGCTGTATCAACGTCGTATTGGTAGCTATCGCAGGGTCAGATACGTACACAGAGAGATACATGCGGTGAACTCACATGGTAGCGGGATATGTCTGGTTTGTCCCCAGAAGACCGCTCACTACACCCGTGTCGGTGCTGGTGATATGTCCGTAAGCCCTTGCTGTGGATTTGGCAGACTTCAAAATATTACTTACACGAAGGCAGTCTTTCCGTCTGGGCTGAAGGCAATTCCATTAGGATGTACGAATTGATCCGCGACAACTCGAACTTGACCAGTCGCGGGATCAAAGCGATAAACCTGTGAAGGTAGCATTGGTTCGGGACGGAACCCCATCATGTACCCGTATCTAATGGAATCTATCAGTTTTGCTCTTCTCCCGTGAGGGAAGGACGTACGCGGGGTCCGTGAAGTAAACGATATCGGTGCCAGGCAATATCTTGACATCGTCGAGCGAGTTGAACTGTCTACCTAAGAAGTTGTCCAGTAGAACGGTGGTATTATATGGCGGGTTTGGGTTTACGAGAACGATTGAAGGAGGAAGAAGTGCGCGGCCATCTGTGACAAGAAGAAGATCCCCTTTGTATGGACCGGTGCCCCCATTGGTCATCTGCACTGTGCCAGGAAGGTCCAGCTGAGGAACCGTCAGCGACTACCTTCCAGCGCTTGTAGGTTTAATTCACCGTCTGGATGGGTACATTAACCGACCCAGTAGTACCAGTAAGTGCGCCGTCAACTTGGGTCATGTTGATCATCGAGACAACGCTGTTGTTATACCAACCGCTGTATGAAAGAGGGCCACCTGTGAAGCTCGTGAAGAAAACGACGTTGAGGTCAGGCACGTAGACGGGTGCTTCGTGAGCGACGGCGAAACCTGGGTGCGACGCAACGAGTCGGATGTTTGCATCGAGTCCCGTGACGTCTAGAAAGGAGCGATCGAAGATTTGGATAAACGGTGGAGCCGTGTTCGTGGGGTTGAAGCCGACAAATGAGTCGTTCGTGCGCCATTGCGTGTAGTTCGCGCCAACGACGTTATATGAGAGTGGGTCGATGTACTGATTTCGTGAACACTTTGTTTTCGCAGGCTTCAACGGAAAACATACCACAGCAGCAGAAGGCAATGTAGAATCTGGGGGGTTGGTCGCCTTCGTTCTCGATGCCACAATGATGGCAGTCAGCAGTGACCAAGTCGAAGTAGATGGAACCATGGAGATTGGATGTATGCTGAAAGCTGTAGCCCTGTTTGTTAGGGCGAAAGGGTGGATGATGGGAAGAGTTCAAGCTCACCTGGTCGAAACATCCCTGCTTTAAGTAACCTATATTGGACGATCGATCGACCGCTCAAAATCCCTGAGCTGAGAGCTCAGCAAGGAGTATGTGTACAGTTCATTGAATGCCGGAAATTCATCTGTAAAATATGATGGTCAGTGAGCTCATGTCTCCACTTGGTGAGAACCTACTACAGAAATTATACCGCATGCACGCAGCAAGTTTTCCAGGCCACAAGCGGCGGATGATCTAACTTCCGAGTGAGAGCGAAGTCCGCGGAGGTGCTTTGCTCACCGAAGTTGATCATTGATTGGGTCCGAACACTAGGACGAGCCCGGGCGGCGGCATAAACTGGTCCTCGAAACCCAATAAGCTTGATGACTTCCATTCATCTCGGACTCATGTACAATTGCATCGGTAGCTCGTATTTACTTCCAACTTTGCTCTTCTCTCTGCCGTCGTGCTATGGACGAGAACGAGGACGAGGCGCATCCACGGTGTAAGGCAGCTAGTGGACTCAGGTCCGACGTGTTTGCATGGTAGGTCTGAGGGTCACGAGCGGGTCATCATGCCAGCTCCTTGGTCAACATCGGCCACCTCTGGTTATGACGCACCCAATGTCATGTTCCAGAGAAGTTATACGCGATTAGGAGCTCATCAATAGGAGGAAAACGTCTTGGTTCGCTCACCTTGGATTCATCAAGCACAGAACTCCATTACCGAACCAAGAGACTCTGGGGTGTCCGGAAACATGGGATTCGAATTTCGCAGACGAGTGAGCCGGCAGCGCCCATATGCGCCCATGGCCAACTGACTATCACCTGGAGAGTCCGGAGCCCTAGACTCGGAGAGGCCCGAAGATAAGCGCTGGTGCCTTGTTAACGCACGTCAGCCTCAGATTCTCCGTCGACTTTGACTGCCGTCTCGTTGACAATCCGGCGAGTGTCTGCTTATGGCTCTGCCGTCGGAAATGTCTGGTGCGTGATGCTGAGACTCTGGGCTACCGGTTTATACACGCTGATTGTCGGCCCTAAGCTGCTCACATCAGCGACATCGACACCGGTGCATCTAGTATATGGGTAGTCACATTTTCAGCAAATGGTGAACACCTCCTCAGTGGTGGTAGCCAGGGACTTCAAGTATGGCGAGTGAGGGACGGCCAGCCCGTGGCAACGGTGGAAACGCCAGATGTCGTGTGTCTCGCTGTGTCCAAAAACAGCAGACACGTCGCAGGAGGGACCTACGACGGCCACGTCGTCGTCTGGCACGCGACGACATACGCGCAAGCCTTCAAGCACAGAGAGCCAGCCGTCCTCTATGGTGTCGATTTTTCACCCGACTCGACTCGACTCCTAGTGGCGTCGTGGAATTTCACGGTCTCGGTCTTAGACATTGCAACAGGAGAGCAAGCACAAGTTATGACGCTCCGCCACAGATGGAGGGTGGTCGCAGCAAAGTACTCGCCGCAGGGCGACAGGATTGCAACGGCCACACCTTATTCCGTTCATGTCTGGGATGGCAACGACGGCCAGTTGCTTATGGACATACCAGTCACAGTAACTCCGCGGTTGAACAACGGTGGCCTCCTCTGGTCCCAAAATGACTCACTGTTCATCATAGCTGGCGGCGCCATCAAGCAGTTGGACACGTCCACCGGCTCAGAAACTGCAGAATGGCCCGTTTCCGATACAAGCCTGTGCTCATGCCTCGCCCTACCGGAGGATGGAAAGTTTCTTGCATATTCGGCGCAACACTCCGTGTCATTTTGGGACATGGGAACACACACCCTAGTTGGTGGCACCCAAGACCCCGTACAACTACGGTCCATCGCGTTCTCACCAGATGGCCGGTACTTCGCGATCGGTAGGGTCGATGGAAAAATTGTTGTCAGAGATGCCAAGGCTGCCCTGCCTTCATCCTACTCCACCGTAAGTGCGTTTTCTCATCTAATTAAGACTCCAGTACTGATTGTCTCTTTCCAGGCAGTGTTTATCGATATCCCCGCCACGGCGCTCAAGTCTTGGAAACAGGGCTTGTTCGCAGACACAGAAACATCTTTGACGGTAATAATATCCAGTTCTGTTGGTAAAATTTACCACGCACTCGCGAGCAGAGCTCTCGTACGAAGTCATCTGTGTCATTGGGATACAGCGATCGGCGATGCTGAGGATGTGGGTTTTAACTTACTCTTTTACCTGCCAATACTCACGAAACAAGCGAAGTCTATCAGGACTAGACCTTCTGTCATTGGCTATGTCGCAAAGAGTGTCGCACTCATTGGAGGTGGACAAAAGGAGGAGGGCTGTCGCGTGTTCGACTTGGCCTTCAGGTATTGCGAACCGATCTACTTGGATCATCTTCTTTTGATTAAGGTGGGTGTATTGCTGTGTTGTCGGCTTGGCGGATCTAAACTGATCATCGCAATTAGGTTGTCGTTCTGTTCATGGCCGGCAAGCACAATGATGCGTTATCGCGCATAGGCGACCTCATTGCCACCTTGCAATTGTACCCAGAGTACTATCTGGTACAGGTGTGTGTGTAACGCCTTCGTCCACCACACCGTCACTTCTGACTTTGCAAGCAGGCGTACATGCATTTTCTCCTCGGACGTTCTCATTTGGAGAACAGCGACTATGAAGATGCGATACATTGGTTTGTGTGTGCCCGAACTTATATGCGAAACTGGGCAAAGTCTGGTCTCTTCGATATATCACTTGTAAGCCATTGCGGATTGTTTGGGGTAGTGATGACAAACACGGTTTATGACAGATATCAGGTTGGAGGTTCGATGAACTCGGCGTTACCCTTCGACAATGCCTCTGTGAAGCTCTGTATGCCGCAGGTCACACCAGGGATGCAGGCGAATTACTCCTTGAGTTGGCAAATACTCTGGACGACGAGGGATACACAAACGGTCCTATTATCGAGTGGATTGCCGGTGGGATCATTTCTACTTGTTTTGTCGATACGCACTCAAACTTGCCCTTAGGTCTTGCACAACGTTTTCTTGTGACTCCCGAGATTTCCATCCCTATTTTGATGGAATGGGTGAAGGCTGCGTTGGCGAGTTGCTCATGGAAGGACGTCTTAGCCTCCGCTGCTGGCGTGAGCATCTCCTTTCCCGTCGATATACTTATGGCGTCTGATTCCCTTCCTCGACCCGAAGTTTACTGTTCCGAGACTCACGGTTTACCGGATTATCTGTGAACGTCTTCAAGTAGCCGATCGCGTAACCGAGGCAATCGAGTGTTTTCACCAAATGAGCAATGAATCTACACCTGAGACAATTGTGCCTGATGATCAGGCGAAATGGATCGTAGGTAAAGTGGTCACTACTTTAATTGCACGGAGTGCGTATGTAATTGATCTCGTACAGATTTCAAGCATCGTTGCGCTGAAGAGCTGAAGCAGTGCGGAGACAAAGCAGCAAGTGCTGAAAAATATGATGATGCGATTATCCAGTATTCAGCCGCATTGTCTCTTGGTTCGATCATCTCTCCAGCCATTCTCACCGAGCGAAGCAAAGTCTATGTGTCACGGGGATTTTGGGAGCAAGCACTAGATGACGTGGGAAAGGTATGCCGTCAAATGCTTTTGCAGACTTGCCTTGTTGACGAGTGCCACAGATGAGAAGGCTCGATCCTTCGACGGAATGCGTCCACGAAACAGGATTGACTGAATGGGCCAAAGTAAAATTGACCCGCGGTTCATGGAAAGATGCTTTGGCAACTGCTGCGGGTGTAGGTGCACTCCATTAGTAGTTGAGTGTACGAGATTGACATTTTGATCCGAAGCTCGAATATGCAAGATTCGCGAGATATCGGGCCCTATGTGAATACCTTGAAGCAGTCGACCGCTTAGCCGAAGCAGCCGAGTGTTTGCGTGAAATGGAAAAGGATCTATCTCAGGAAATGCACGGAAAAGAGGTGGAGTGGGTTCTTGGTGAGTGTTCATGACAATATGACTGGTTACATCTAGGTGACAACGACTTTTCAGAATTCAAATCACGCTGCTGTAGGATGCTGGAGGATTTTGGAGATTCTGCGATGGATGCCGAGCAACTGGACGAAGCCATCTCACGATATTCGGCTGTACTTTCCCTCGTTCCGACTACGCAGCGGCTTTTCATCAAACGAAGCATGGCGTACATAGCTAGTGGTTCGTGGAAGCAGGCATTGAGTGATGTGAGCAAGGTCTGTTGTTTTCTCTTTATTCAAGCTCGTTGTTGCTGATAGGCCATCAATAGGCGATCAAGCGCAAGCTATTGCTCCCAACGCCCTTCGCAGGAAAGCTTCGCAAGGGGGGAGCATTCTACAGGACGAGGCCTTACGAAGATGCAATCGACGCTTTCGGGAAGATGTTGTTAGAGATGTCGCAATCATCTGATCTGAAGATTCGCGGTAAGGGTGTCGACATACACTACTTATGCTAAAGTTCTGTCACTGATCTTTTCTGCCAGACCGTCATCGTCATTACGTGAATACAAGAATGTCCATCCAGGAGGCTGTCCAGGATGCGATTCACGACTCCCCACGAGTGCTGATCAATATCGCCTCTGGCAAACTCCTCGACAAATCTGCACAGGCTTCTATATTTGAGTCTCTTCCGATCTTCCACAAGATGGTCTGCTCTATGATGACTCGAATCGACCATAAGCGAATCATGCGCCACGTGACAGAATATTATCGCTATGCCATGTTCTCACACAAGTGGGAGGACAACGAACCTCTCTTTGGACAGGTCATGCGCATGATTGTGTATGATCTTGAGGAATCCCCGACCAATGACAAACTTCGAAGGTTTTGCGAAGTCGTGCGGGCTACCGGGTTGCATTGGGCCTGGAGTGATAATTGCTGCATCAATAAGGCGGACCACTTCATGCTTCAAGAAGCACTCGTTGCTATGTTCAAATGGTACAAGGGCTCTACTTTGACAGTTGTTTATCTCCGTGATGCCCCATTACGGAGCCTCGTAGAGAGTATCTGGAACTCCCGTGCGTGGACATTCCAGGAATACCATGCGTCGAAGGTGGTTCGAATCTACAATGGAGACTGGACACTATACATGGGCCTCGATATTCCCAATCACAAGGAATCACACGAGATCATCTCAGAGATGGAGAAGGCAACAGGCGTCTCGGCACAAGCATTGATTGCACTCCAACCCGGCTTGAATGACATACGGGAAAAGCTATCTCTGGCTTCGACTCGACAGACGACCCTCGTCGAGGATGCAGCTTACTCATTGCTCGGGATATTCTCCATGTCCTTGCCAGTTGTATATGGCGAGGGGGATCAAGCGCTCGGGAAACTCTTGGCCCAGCTTTTGATGAGCTCGGGGGACACCAATATCCTTGCCTGGACTGGGAAATCTGGAAGTTTCAACAGCTGCCTTCCAGGCAGTGTCACTGTTTTCAAGGAGTTCCCGACTTTGTACATTCCACGAGCTATCACAGATGTCGAAATGGAGACGATAACAGCAAGATTGGCCGAAACTCTACCTCATCGCACCTCAGTCACCAGGTTCTATAGCCGACTCAACGAGCTCCGTGTACCGTCGTTTTCTGGAAAGCGGATGACACTCCCATGCCTTGTTTTCAAGCTTGGGCCTTTTGAATCTTCTCAGTGCGAGGCGGGAGTAGTATTCCGCGCACTAACGACGGCACTTGGGACTGTGGAGATCAAGGCGAAGGAAGATCTCTCGCGATTTAGATCTCTTTACCTCGCTAACCCATGGATCGACTTTCTCCTCGATCGGCGCCAATCTGGATGCACGTTCGATGAATTGATGGAGGAAAAAACACATGATTCAGATCAATCCTCCATGGTATCGCAGACGGACGTGCGTGCTCTCCGCGTCCTCGCTCGTCTACGGCAAACATTCGGTGCACTGTTACTCACACCGAGCCCTGGCGGCGTGGCAGCGTATAGGAGGGTCGCGTCGGAGAGTCTGATCACGGTCCAGGTGCAGGAGATCACGCCAACGACATTGGAGACGCTGATAGACAGTGTACGTGTCTTGGATGTGCTCTGACGATTTTCAGATCCTTCCGTTGACGAACGCTCGTGGCATATTCACCTCTACGTTCCATACATTTACCATTGCCTTTTTACAACCTCAGAGTTCAAGTAAATTTATCTGTCCGTGTACCGACGATGAGCAATGATTTGTGGTGAGATACCGAGCCGAACGTCGGCGGAAAGCCACCCGCCCAGCACCGCTGCGGCGAAGGCCATAATTAGCTCAACCCACAGTTCGAGTCCGAGTGTCGGGTAGGGTATTCTTTATGTAACTCCGGGGGGCGCATTGACCGAGCGCGGATATTTGACGGCTGTGCCCAAAATCCAACAAGGGATCCGTCAGTCGAATGGACTTAGTCACATCGTTGTAAGTCCGTCCTCGATTTCTCCGCCGCAACCGTCAGTAGTATCTGCCGTTCCTGTGTACCCAGTCACCTCATGCCGGCGCTTCTAGCACATGCAAAGCAAGTTCTCGACACCTCGACGAAGCGAGAGCATTGCGCTGTCTGGATTGTTAAATTAGTGCTATTAGAGCACACGATTTCTCCAAGTCATGAATATCCACACATCTCGCCTAGAATCAGATTAGCGTGCCCTAGGTTGAAATAGCTCCAGTAATCTTTCCTTATCGACCACGACCAAACACACGGGTACTACGTACCTCGGGATCATGGTCATCTGGTTCTTTCATGGAATCCCTTTTCATCTATTCGCCTCGCGCAGCACTTGAATCTCCGTCGCAGTCCATGTCATTCCGGGACGAGTTCACGAAACGAGAAGCCAGGTTTCGCTGCTTCTGCGGGTCAAGTGGCGCCGTCGAGGTGGATCAACCACCGACGAGTGCTAAGATGGTTCTGGGGCGTTTGGTATACCATTGTTCCAGGTCACATCAACTCGCGTAAGTGTTTGACGTGAATGATATGGGCGCCCCATTGATTGCAACGGCCGTGATCGTGTAGCATAGCGGTGGTAGTGGTAGTCTAGCTCGTCCTTAGAGCAATGACGCACTGTCAGATGGCGTGATGTGAGTTCACGTCTCCATGCAGCTGAAAGTAATGCTTGACGCACAGATTGATTTAGAATCAAACTTGTAAGCTCGGTCTTCGCTTGCCAATGGTAGCGTAACCCCTTTACTTATCAAACCGAAGGACGGACAATGACATGCGCACTGTTTGATGGCCGCACTCGATGCACGCCTCGTGTTGAGGGCCCTATCTCGAATGCGACCGTCGAGCTAGACGGGATTTAGTGCAAGGACAATTTCCCCTACATTAGCTACATACCCAGAAGGCCGTCCTAGATGTCTGAACAGGTACGCACATGTGCCAGGCCATAAACCGCGTCATCTAGCGTTCTGGAGTGAAGGTAAGTATGAGCCCCTGTAGCCCCGCTCATGTCCCTATCCCGGCAGTGTCTGAGGCGCGATTCTTCTGTAACTACGCACTATCCGTAAATATCACAAGGATGCCTTTTATGTGGGTACCTCGCCTTCGCAGGCGTTCAACCCTTGGGTCATCGACTGGGTTCGGCAGGAGATCACACCTTGCAGGAGGGTCACAGCAAGTCATTCTTGAATGATGCACGGTGAACTCAACAGTGAACGTCGAAGATAAGATTGGATTGATCTGAGTGATCGAATCCCGCGGCGGACTGTGCCAGTATGTAGAGCGGGGCGCTCTGTACCTAAATTACGCCACTTGGCGCAAGCTCATTTTCCGAAACGACCTGAAAGAAGCCTCCCCTTTGGAAGAGGTGCTCGGTCCTTCGGGTCCGATTCTTTTCCGACCTGTTACCTGTTACCTACTATCTTCCAAAACCTCAAGGCACCAGGT
This sequence comes from Strobilomyces echinocephalus, assembly GCA_038090115.1. Taxonomy (NCBI): domain Eukaryota; kingdom Fungi; phylum Basidiomycota; class Agaricomycetes; order Boletales; family Boletaceae; genus Strobilomyces; species Strobilomyces echinocephalus. The sequence goes on along the minus strand of JBBPMC010000405.1, from coordinate 13,128 downwards.
GTTTGACGTCGAACTTGACTGACATGGTTAGACCTAGTCTGATGAGCACCGCTGTGATCAGGATTAACGGATGGCTGGGCTACCGGCATCACTGACTGGTCGATCGGACGCCTTGTCGAAATCATGCACCGGTAATCACCGCGACCGTAGACGCCGACAAATAGTGACTCGTAGAGCACACTCAGGCTGGCCGCGATGCCTGGGGCCTTGAGTTTGAGATGAGGAATGCATTTGATGGTGCTTGTAATGCGTGTTATATATATTTCCGGGCCCGTGGGCGGCATTGGTGCCTTGCCAAGACATAAATTTGTTCAATTGTTGCACGTTGCTGGACGACTGTCGGACAGCGACTCGGAGTTTGTCTGCGTCGTCGTGCCGCTTGCCATTGTTCTCTCCGCCGTCCAAGGAACAATAGCCGTCGGTCTCTTTTGCCCACGCACCGCCCACAGTACGTACGAGTTTCGTGCGAGTCGGCCCCATTCTTTCCTGCCGAACCCGCACTGTAAATTGTACTTACTGACCCACCTACTCTCATTTTCCAGTCCTCGAGTCCATCGACTCGTCTAATTTCTCGACACCATGGCCGACATTGGCACAATCATCGATAAAAACTCATCAAGAGCGCTGGCGCCCGCTGCAGTCGGCTCACAGGTAGCCCTTATGTCCATCGTTTCGGTACGTTGGCGGCCTTCTGCAATTCCATATCCATACGATGTCTCTCCCATCAGCTAGCAACAGTGCTCGCATTCAACGTCCTGCGCCCCAAGAACAAGGTATGCGTCGCTCCATCGCTAAACGTTTTTTACTCATCATGACACGACTACCCACCCTAGGTCATCTATGAGCCCAAAGTCAAATACCACGTCGGGGACAAGTCGCCTCCACGGATATCCGACTCCGTTTTCGGATGGCTACCACCACTCTGGCGGACGAAGGAACCAGAGCTCTTGGACAAGCTCGGTCTCGACGCCGTCACATTTTTGCGCTTCACTCGCATGACGCGAGTCCTATTTTCCTGCGTCGCATTGCTTACCTGCGGTGTGCTCATACCCATCGACGCCATCTTCAACATCAACCACGTCGACTCCACAAACCGCGACGTGCTCTCCATGCTCACCATCCGCAATGTCCAAGGGAGTTACCTCTTCGCGCATGTCGCCGTCTCCTACATCATCACCGGCCTCGTCATGTACTTCATCTGGAACAACTGGACGCACATGCTGCGTCTACGTCAGGAATGGTTCCGTTCTCCAGAATACCTCGAGTCCTTCTACGCCCGCACGCTCATTGTTGCCGACGTTCCCAGAAAATACCAGAGCGACGAAGGGATTCGTGCCATCTTCGAGAGCGTTCAAGTACCATACCCCACGACGTCGGTGCATGTCGGCCGCAAGGTCGGACGTCTCCCGGAGCTCATCGAGTATCACAACACGGCAGTGCGCGAGCTGGAACAGGTTCTCGTCACGTACCTTAGAGGCGGCCGAATCGCTAAGGAACGCCCCACAATTCGCATTGGTGGGTTCCTTGGAATGGGTGGTATGAAGAGGGATGCGATAGACTTTTATACGTACGTGGTCCATCTTAGTGGAGTCGATGACGACCCTAACGCGTCGTAGCGCGAAGCTCAAACGCACAGAAAAAGCGATTGAGGACTATCGGCATGAGATCAATACCCGCAAGGCGGAAAATTATGGATTTGCATCAATGGCTGCAGTAGCGTACGCTCACATCGTCGCGAACTTACTTCGCAAGAAACGTCCCAAAGGCACGCGGGTGACTTTGGCACCTAATCCCAAGGACATCGTGCGTGGTCGTTGCACTCAAGTTGAATTCATCATTCACCTTATCATCACGCGCAGATTTGGCAGAACCTGAACAAATCAACTGCGGAGTTGCTTCGCAACAAGGCGATCGGCTTCTTGTTGTTGGTCCTGGTCTGTTTCTTCAATACTATCCCGCTCTTCGCCATCTCCATTCTTGCCAACTTATCTTCGGTGCGTTATCCTTCCCTAGTCATTGTTATGCGGACGTTTCTCAACACACCGCACAGATATCCGCATACGTTGGCTTCTTGGCAAAATGGTCCTCGGCCTCCCCGGGTTCCTTTGCATTTGTTTCCGGTGTCTTGCCTCCCGCGGTCTCTGCATTATTCGGATTCTTCCTGCCCATCATCATGCGGTGGATAACTGAATTCCAGGGCGCTCAGACGCGCAGCAAGTAAGGATCATGATTTACTGCCGTGGAGCGTGAAGCTGAACGCCTGAAACCTGACAGTCTCGATCGCACCGTCGTCGCTCGCTACTTTACTTTCTTGGTGATCTCGCAGCTGGTGATCTTCACCTTGATCGGTGTCTTCTTCAGTAAGTCCATCAATGTTCCCTTTTTTCCCGATTCTCAACCATTTCTGCCAGTTGCTACCGAACAGGTCGTACAGGAGATTGGTCACCATGTCAGTTTCGAGCAGATCGTCAACAAGTTGCAGTGTAAGGGTAGCCATGCCCGTGAAATGTCCTTGACTGATCCGGGCTGTCACAATCAGCGTTACCCGCGAGCATCAACTCAACCTACATCAACCAATCTTCGTACTGGCTGACGTTCTTCCCGTACGTCGACAATGTCCGTATATTGAAGCATATTGACCTGGTCCACTCAGCTTGCGTGGTTTCCTTGTCATCTTTGACTTGGCTCAGATTTTGAATCTTCTTTGGACTTCTTTCAGGACCCGGTAAGCATCATGATCGAAACGGTGGGCATGCAGTTGATCCTCGGTCTTCTTTAGCGTGTTTGGTCGTACGCCTCGAGATATCCGCGAGTGGACGCAACCACCTGAATTCCAGTATGACATCTACTAGTGAGTTATCCTCTATATCATCCTCTGCGGTACTCATCGCATCGGCCTATGTCAGCTCGAACATCGTATGTTCACCGTTTTCTCCGTAGAAGGCTCGAGCTGATGTGACTTGGACAGCTCTTTATGGCTACTGTCGCGCTCGTCTTTGCGCCGCTTGCGCCACTGGTCTCTCTCGCCGGAGCTATTGTCTTCTGGATTTCTTCATGGGTATACAAGTACCAATTAATGTTTGTCTTCGTCACGCAGGTTGAAACTGGAGGGGTAGGTATCGTCGAAAACTTCAGAAACACGCCAGCTGACTACTGCGTTCAGCGCCTCTGGAACATCATCACCAATAGGTTGCTGGTGTCAGTGATCTTGATGCAATTGTTGATGGTTCTCAGTGAGTCGGAAACCTCTCTCGGTTTGTACCCACTAAGAACATACAACTTTCAGCTATTGGCCTTGAGTACAAATTCAGGTCGTTCCTATGGGTTACGACCGTCCCGCCGATCCTGTTCGTCATCATCTTCAAGGTCTGGCTGGACAAAACGTTCTACCACGATTTCATGTACTACATTCCTTCGGAGGCGGAACTACGTCAAGCCAAGATCCACTCTTCCCATGCTGACGACACTAGACACCGCCTCGAGAAGCGCTTCGGCCACCCCGCCTTACATACAGACTTGTTCACGCCCATGCTTCATGCCAAGATGATGCCTCTCCTTGGTGACGTTTACAAGGGCAAGGTTGGCAGTGACAAGGCACGGTTGGACGAATATGGCGGACAAAGGATGGACGCCCAGGTCATCGAAGGTGGTCTCCGTATCGCAGGTATCGAACAGCGGGACCTCGAGTACGACCCGGCGCTGTATGGTCGCGACAGAGGCGAGTTGGACTGGGATGCGCGCTCCATGGCCTCTGCCGCTATCTTTGGACATAATCGCGGCGACAGCGCCTCCATCTACCACCAAAGGACGCATCATTATGCGGGCTCGATGGCGGGCGGGCGAGCGTCTCCGGCGCCATCGGCGTATGATCGCTATGCGGCCAGGGCAAACCCGAGCGGTATTGAGCTCACGCGACTCAGTTCGAGCGTAGATCACCTGCCGTTGCTCAACGATGGGTACAACGTCGGGGAAGCGCCGAATCGAGATCCGTTCGGGGCACCACTCCCGAGGTATGCGTCGCCGGACCCGACAAGTCTTCCATCATCGCGATTCGCAACCCCGGCGCCTCCTGCGCAGTTACCTCGGTTTGCACCCCAGGCCCCGTTACAGTATCCGCCGCAGGCCGGGATGCAGTACTCGCCCACCGAGGGGTACAGAGAGGCGCCTCTCCATCGACCTTATTCCTCGAGAGAGGGCTCGATGCAGCAACACTCTCCACGGGACTCAGTTTCGAGCAATATCGCTGGACGCGGCGTCTATCGAGGGGGATACTAGGTCACATTCTCGTTCTCGTTCCTTACGGACTCTCGACACTACTCTATGATGCCCCGCCACGACAGGGACTTTGACTTGATCTTTGCGCCCACGAACGACGTTGTTTACCTGTCTCTCCTTATCGCAACCTCACTCGTGTACACAGGCAATCGGCATCCTAGAAAATACTCTTTTATTACCTCGTCACTCTCCGTTCTTTCCTTGACTTTTGCGCATCCCACCGGTTTTTTGTTTGCCCGCTCCCACGGACTGCGCACTTGACTCCTACAATACGGGCACTGAAGGAACAAGGGACCCGTAAAACTAGTATCTTGGGTACCTACTACATATCAGACGCTTTAGTAGTTCTGCTGTTCTGCTGTATTTGTTTCCGCCTTTCTTGCCAAGAACCTACCTGTCGTCCGGACGCGAGTCGTGCACGAAAGGTGTCCAGTGGCGTCTCCGGAAACACCGGGGCGCACCACCGGCAACGTCCGAACGATACGCCACAACGACCGCGACTGCGATCAAGACGACGAGGGCAAGCGATGTCATTACTGACGACGCGCACGTCCAACGCGAACGCAAACGCGGAGTCGCGGACGACGCTGGCGACCTCACAAGAGATCCGGGACCGCGGGTCGACGTTCGTCGGGTACGTCTACCGCGCGAGTACGGCGGAGGAGGCGAGGGCTGTGCTTGGGCTCGTTACTGGCCAAGGTCCAGGATCCGGCGATGGCGAGGGCAACGCGAATGGCAGGGACGCGCGCGCCGCGCCGTACGCGATCGCAGCCTGGCGGTGTATGGCGCTCAAGCCTGGTCGAACGGGGTTAGGCGGCCCGGACGACTTTGCGGTGCGAGAGGGGTGCGAGGACGGCGGAGAGCGGTGGGCGGGGGGACGCGTGTTGGGGGTGATGAAGCGCGAGGGGGTGATCGACGCCGTCGTCGTCGTCCGTCGGTGGTGAGTGTGGCACGCCCTTTTCGGCGACGTATGTCGTTCGCTAAGGTCGAGGCACGACGTTCTCTTCGATCGCGTCGGACAGGTTCGGCGGGACGTTGCTGGGACCGGTCCGGTTCGCCCATATCGAGACGTGTGCCAACGAGGTGTGTCGCAGATTCAACAAGATCGAGGAGATGAGCGAGTGCATCCAGACACTGAGAAATCTGGACGATCTCCTCGCCATCTTGCGCGCCGAGTTGGCTACGGCCCGAGAGCAGGCAGGCGTGCAAGACTCGGGCAGTGCTGTGGATGACTCACGAGCGAAGAAAGTATCCGATTATCGCGCGATGCAAGATAGCCTCGATCTAACCAGGGCAAAACGACTCATCCATGCACGGGAATGCGGCATCAACGCCACGAAAACATTGATCGAAAAGTGCAAAACAACCACGTAATTTCATATCTGTACATCTGTCCGAGGGACAGCCGTGCGAAGTAATACAGGCTACTCTGCAAGGACAGGTTGCGGTAGGTGCCACTCCATAACGGATCTGCGCGCGATAACAGAACAAGTGTTAGCAGGCGACGTCAAGGACAGGGGACATTAGAGATCAGAGGTGCAAATATTTGGCTGGATGCTCTGCCGATCGTCAGTGCTCTCGGCTACGACTGGGGCGGCAAAACGAAATCATCATGTCCATATCGCGGAAAATATACTCACCGGGAGATTAATGCCTCCTAAACAGTCCAAGGATTCTATGACGAAGTGGTTCGACGATTCCTCTTGAAAAGGCAGGGGATAAGTAGAGCGATAAGCCAATGCGAACGGGCAAAAGTGCCTGACATTAATTATATCAGAGCCGAATACAGTGAACCACGGCGTCGGAATGAACCTTGGTGGCGCCATAGGCCAAGACTGCGTTGGCCACATCCCCGGCCAGCTTTCCGGATAGGTGGTTGTTGTCACCGTGATCGACGGCACCTTTCTCGAAGCCAAACACGCCGTAGCGGCGACCAACCCGGTGGGCCCATCTCTCACCTTCGTCAACCCACTGTGAGAGCTGACCGGAGACCCACCCGGTGGGCTGACTCGCATCGCGAGTGAACTGGTTGACGACGCGCTCGCCGACCTGCAGTCCTCTGGCCGCGTAGAACATGCCGACCAGAGGCACGACGGCGGTGAGTTCATGGAGGACTGCAAAGGAAAGTATCAGCGAGGGTAACGGTGCGCCTGTCCTGGTCGAAATGGCGGCGAGTGCATCGCGGTACGCCGAAGACATTGGAAAATTTGGTTTGAGGTGGTTACATAATCATATGGGGACTGCCGTGGCTGTACAAGGCATGTTGGTCAGCGCCGTCAAGCAAACCGCCCGACGAAGCCGCGCAGCGGGCTACCACTGGGGCCGGTTCCACATCGACGACGCCGGCCATGCCCACCTGGACGAGACAGAGCCCCGCACGGTCAAAATCAGATTCTCGCGCGTCCCCGAGTCCATGGTGGACGCGCTTCATGGACTCAGAGCGATAGAACGTCAGTTTGGTCGCTTACGCGACTATCGTCTGTTGCGGGTGCGTCGTTGCCAACCTCCTGTCGTGGAGTCTCACCCCATATAGGATTCAGAGATTCGCTCGGAGTACCAGGCAATTTGTTGGGCGGCGTTCGAGTCACCTAAATCGCTTCTTCGCATACCACCACAAGGCACAACACTCAAAGTAGCACTTCCGGCGCCACTAGGTCGCCCCGAAGGTGGCCCCGGTTTGGAGGACCTGAAGAATCTTTTCGTCGCCGAAGATCGCAGCGATTCCAAATCTTACACTTCCCAGGACGAGTCCCTGAAATCGGCTCGGTTCGTTCTATTGAACATCAAACGAGCAGGTAGTTCTTCATTTCGTGGTGTCGACCTGCAGGCGACTGATGGCATTGCGCCACTCAGACGCCCCAATCACCTACCGGAATACGGCGAAACCCCCGTTCCGCTCGCGTGCTATGAAGGCTGCCATTGGACATGGATTCTTGGAATGGGGCGGTTTCGTGCCTCTCGAACCCCTCTACGAGTCTTCTCCGTTCACCTCGCCCGCGCGAGATCCCCGACCCGTGGATAGCAAAAACATGCGCATGACGCTTAACAAATGGAGTCAGATTCTGGGCGTCGCTGATCCACTTTTCCCGGAGATGAAGCTACCTTTGTGTGGAATTGAAACGCAACAAGTGGATGGGGATGGCTGGGAACCGCTGTCGGAACCGCTCAGGATGCCGAGAATGAAGGCAGATGCCGGGCAAGATGTCGAGATGCCTGCGAGTGCCCAGGAGAGCTTGAAGCAAAGTCTCGAGGGTCTTTTGCAGCGCTCTCAAGGACATCCGGCGGTAGGAAGCGCGAACGATGACGCCGGGGATTCTTGCGTCCAGAAGAAAACATGACGCGTTTAGTCTACGTAGCTACTTCCACGAGTCTTTACATCTGCGATGTTGTGCGGCGGAGCCATGGGTATGGTCCGTGCCGAACGGGAACTTGAACAACTTCCTGAGACCCAAATAACTTGGTGTTCTTCAAGCTTTACAACCGCGACTTCATCACCGCCCGCTACTACATATTTCCACAATGACGTCGATGACTGCACGTCTTTTGCGAAGTTCGTACTGTCGTTTCAACACGGCCGCGGCAACGTCAGTCACACGGTTATTCTCGACAACTTCGTTGGTTCGCGGTAGGTGTTTGCGCCCTAAATTCCGACCTGGTCATGGATCACCTTGGATACAGCCCAAGGACACGCCCAGTACAACCCCGACGTGAGTTCGCTCTCGGACTTTTGCCGCTCAAGCCACTCACACGACCGCGGACAGGACCCCCTCTCATTGGACTCCTTGCTGACAGAAGACGAAATCGCCATTCGGTGCGTTGCGTCGCTGTCACGTTCATACCTGTGCTCACGCGGTGCGCCCAGGAACACCGCACGCGAGTACTGCCAGGCACGTCCAACGTCCGTCTCATTCCTCATGATGTTGGAGCGCGAGCACGCAGTCTTTCATAGGAAAACTTGGCACCTCGCGTACTGCAGGGATGGCGGACGGAACGTGAGTGACCCTTTCGACTCCGCCCGTTTACCGTCAGACTCGCGCGCGCACGCACAGAGTTCGACCATGACATTTTACCCGAAATGGGGAAACTGGGTCTCCTGGGTCCCACCACCAAAGGCTATGGTTGTGCGGGCGTCAGTCACGTCGCATATGGTCTGATTGCACGCGAAATCGAACGGTGCGTTCGTCCTAATGACCGTGTGCGCGCGCGAGGTCACGCTCAGCGTGCGGTGCGTGCGTGATGACAGAGTCGACTCGGGTTATCGATCCACGGCGTCCGTACAGTCTTCCCTCGTGATGCACCCTATCCACGAGTTCGGTTCAGAGGCGCAAAGGAACGCGTATCTCCCTCGTCTAGGTGACTCGTTGCCGTGAACCTCGTCCCGAACTGGTTGAAACCTCGTTGCGCAGCTCGCGGAGAACTCGTCGGTTGCTTTGTGCGTTTCGGGCATATGACACTTTTTTCTTAATGAACCAACGTGTTTTCTTAAGGGTCTCACTGAACCAAATCACGGGTCCGACCCCGCGGGAATGGAGACCACCGCGGAGGAAGCCACCGGTGGTTTTATCCTCAGAGGAAGCAAGACCTGGATAACTAACGCGCCGGTGGCGTATGTTACCTCTTTCTCGTGCGAGCCCACACTTATCGATCAGGAAAAACCAGTGACATATTCGTGGTGTGGGCACGATGTAAATGGGACGGCAAGGTGCGAGGTTTCATCCTCGAAAAGGCATGTCGTCACCCAAGTTGCTTTGTTCGAATGTCAACTCAAGCGACCGCGGTAGGGCATGCAAGGACTGGATGCTCCACCGATCAAAAATAAAGTCGCCCTTCGTGCGTCCGTCACCGGTTCCATTTACATGGATTCGGTAGAAGTACCACACGATCACCTACTTCCCCATGGTCAGGGGCTGAGTGCACCGTTTTCCTGTTTGAACAGTGCTAGGTGCGTCTGAGCGTTCGCAAAGATGTCCGCCGATTGATTCCCGGGATCTTAGGTACGGCATCTCGTGGGGTGCAATGGGTGCTTTGGAGGATTGCGTGGCGAAGACGCTGGCATACGCGCTCGAGCGGAAACAGTTCAAGCGTCCGCTCGCATCGTTCCAGCTCGTGCAAAAGAAGCTTGTCGACGCTCAGACCGAAATCGCGCTCGGATTGCAAGCCAGTCTCCAAGTCGGTCGACTCAAGGAGGCTGGCAAGCTCGCGCCCGAGATGGTCAGCGTCGTGAAGCGCAACAACTGCGGCAAGGCGTTGCAGCACGCCAGGATCATTTTGGACATCTTGGGAGGGAACGCCTCGTCGGACGAGTGAGTTCTTCCCGACCCTGGTATCCCTTGATGCAGTCTTAGATGGTGCTTGCAGGTATCACGTCGGTCGACATGTCGCAAACCTACAAGTCGTCAACACTTATGAAGGTGCGTTACGAAGCCATTTGTCACTCGTGATTTCGCTAAGGACTCCCGGACACAGGCACATACGTATGTATTGACCCCTGCCATTTTTCGTACCTGCTTGCCGACCCTTCTTGTCCAGGATATTCATACCCTCATCCTCGGCAAGGCATTGACGGGCATTCAGGCCTTTGTCAACTGAGATATAATGGTGCCTTTGTTTCTTGCTTCGTAGGATACTGGTGTACCTGGGTCAGTAACAATGCTTGGCTTTCGGACGTTCCCCTGCGGTTCGAGGGTTCAGCGCGCCAGAAGTTCCGGGAAATACGGAGAGATGAACCGTCAGTACCCCACATCGGTCGTGCGGGCCGACTTCTCCTGCTGTCTGATGAGTCCACCCTCGTCATCCGTCTCCCGTCTCGCTCCCGCTCGGTCACCCTACACTACCAGATGCATTTTCGGTGAACCGGCGGTCGAGGGCGACGACAGGTGCTCGTGACCCGGCTCGATGATGTCGGCGCGCTGGTTTCGATCGCGTCTGACAGTCAGGTCCAAAACCCTAATTCCATCGTACCGCCCCAGGGTAACCACGTCGCCTCGACGTTGCAAGCGGTCGCTGGTCCTCATCGCGATAACAAAGGAACGACAAGAGTGTGAACTGGGGTTCGAAACCAGGGGACCCAGGTCCGTGCGTCGCGTCGACGGCATACATGAAACCCGACAACAGCCAGACGCGAGATTGGGGTACGTCACTACGGCGTCCGGGGGCCCGGGGTCGTCGAGAGGCGGCGCGAAGCCGGGGCACTGGGATTCTGAGTGGAAGATGGGAAGGGCCCTACCGAGCGTGGTGTGAGAGCGGATCAGCGCAGCTGCCGTATCTCTGATGTTTGATTGGCGTCGACGCGGTGTGATCGTGAACGCGGGCCCGTTTTATTTTATTTTATTTTTCTAGCTCGTCTTGGCAGATCGCACACCAATGATCGGTGGATCAGTGGATCAGGCTGTTTTGTTTCCACGGAGTGCCTTCCGTCGACGGGCTCCACCAGTGTGGATCCGTGATGGGCGGGATTCGCTTAATTAACTGTTTGATGTATATACGAGCATACCAGTACAATACCACACGGCCGACTCCACAGGACCACTCACGCGTCGGCGTTTCTGAGCACAGGAGGTACGTATGTGAGTCCCAAGAGCTCGAACACTTCCCTCTCGGATTTTGGATGAAATTCTTTGGAATCGTGCCGTCTTGTGCTGTGGATTCATGTTAGTGACAGTGTGGAAAGAAAAACGCCACCAGGATCACATTCCGGAGGAATCAAACTTGAGTCCCCTGCTTCAAGCACTGCATGTCAGCGAATATCTCGATCAAAAGAGAGAACACGTGCTTTGCTTGTTTAGCCCAGAGACGGAGATCACGTTGGAACATCGTCGACCCTGTCCTAAACCGAACGACATTAAGCACCTGCAATATCCACACGGCCAATAAGACCCACCAGCCGACCACTGCTGTCCAAAATACAGCAGGGGTGGCGAAAATCAAGTCCACACGCCTGTGTATCTGTTTGCGACCCGGGTCGTAGGGGAGTACGAACACCGTCAGCGCCTTCTCAAGCGAATCCCAGTGGTGTGTGCGAAAAACATTTTGAGGGTGATACCCGCTCATGTCTGACCGGACCGTCATGCGGTGTTGTGAATCTAAGACTGGCGGCTCACATAGCACATGTCTGACGAACCCTGTCGGCAGCGAGTGCGCAGCCAGTCATAACCGAAGACAGCGGATCTTACCTCGTTCATGAAGCCTCTGCACTAGTTTCTTGCAGAGGCCTTGTACCTTGTCTGCGCCATGGTCCACATCTGTGTGGGATATAACAATATCGACATCATTGCTCTCCAATTTCCCTCGACGATGACTAGAAATCCGGCGAGAATAGGATTCACGCCCGTCGACACCAGATGACAAGTGAACAACTGACCCGCCTGCGATGATAGACTTGCAACCCGCTTCAATTGACTCCAGTTCCCGCACGATCACTTGATAGATTTCTTCGACCTCCTGGCGTGGAATCCTGCAAGCGGTTTAGTACAACAGCTCTGCCTAGGGTTCTGAACGCTGTGAATTTACTTTTGGCTAAAGTCGTGTCGAAGAGCTAGCGCAATCTTGATACTGTTATCCACGACTGATTCCTTGCTGCTGCTCGCCTCGACACGGGGCACAGAGCCTTCAAGTATAATCCCTGGAGTAACTTCATAGTACCTTTCGAGATCCTCAATGCTTCGTAGGCCGAGTGAATAAAGGTGCCTGGCGGTCTGAGCTCCGATACCGTGTGCGGAGTTGAACGCAGATAGCGATAAGAATCTCGCGGACGATAATATTTCTTCTGCGATCGGACAAGAGTTCCAGCCAGAGTATGGAACGTGGCATGTGCAGCTCACGGGCTTCTTGTATCTTGCCTGTCTTGATGAATTCCTCGACCTTGGTTTGAACTCGAATTGAGACATAAGCGACCATGATCTCTGGCTCACCATAGACGTGAGCTTCGTTCCGAAATATGGCAGCTTCGCTATATCGTCTCTCCGGGTTTGATCGTTGAAACGGTAAGGGTAGGCTGGGATGTACTGTAAACTCTCAACATGTAGCGAACTTGTCCATGGCTGACCTTTGATGGTCTGAAGAAGCAGGTCAGCACTAGCCTGAGATGTAACTCATGAAGCTCACGGCTATGGCTCGAGCATAGCTCAGCATGCTTCTATCCTCGCCTTCATAGAATCTGGCTCTACGGATGATGTTCAGCTCTCCAACGAGAGCCTGATTTGGACAAGTTAGCGGCGAGGCTCGCTGGCAGCAGAAATTCGACAGGTGATTCAGGGCTGCAAGGTCCGTGTCTTGGTCCGTAGAAATTGGCACCTGTTCTGCGTAGTCCGATGATGCATGTGGAGGAGCTAGCGTGCTCGTCTCTGGCTTCGGACATTTACTTTCCGCTTCCTCGCGAGAGTCATGCAGAGCGGCATATTTTCCGTACGGTTGCATAGTGCCAGAACTGACTGAATCCCTCAGCCAGTCGGGCGTGACGACAGCTTTGGTTTTCTGTGAGGTCTCATCAACGCAACGCGTGCGGTTAAAAGGCCGTCCACGAACAGCGACTTCCCATCTGACATGCCTCTCAAGTCGAGGTCTTGTGTGTATGGCAGTGATGATAACATCCGCATGGTCCGAATCAACCGTCAATTCGAAGTGCTGGGAACCACTCTTGCAAGTGGTACTTTGTTGTGCGGTGTTATTGTCGACGAGAGCAACCAAATTTTCCAGTACGTCGGACGAAAGTTTAGCAGAGATAATGTATATCCTTAGAGGATATCGATCGCCGACCGAGCTTTGTCGGGTGCCCACGGCCGGAGAAGCCGACAGGCTCGCGTGTGTGCGCTTTGATAAACCTTCGTCGGAAGACACGCCGCCATCGGGCGGGGT
>JBBPMC010000404.1:0-23651 GCA_038090115.1 Strobilomyces echinocephalus | reverse complement strand
GTGTTGTCGCGCAGTGACTCATCCTCGGCCCATCGCCTACTCCCCCATTCTTCCTTTACGCATTGACAACGCCTTGCCAAGTCGCGTCTCCTCCATCTCCATAGCCATGTCGATAGTTTGGGTGCTGCATCTCGAGCGCACGTATATGTTCGTGGTTTGGCTCAGGAGTTAGGGCGTATGCCTGTGATGTCGTCGGATATGACGGTTAGAGCGTTGACGTGGCTTGCTCCAAGTTGACTCCGATCCAAACTCCGCTATCCACTAAAAATTAGCGTCTCTAACGATAAGCAAACCACTGTAAGGTCGTTGCACATGGGACTAGGTTAGCCGGTTGCCACTTGCCGGCGACACGCGCGGCGCTATGTACACGTTTTGAGATCATGTGACCGACGCGTTGTCCATGACGCGCGGTTCAACCATCTCTAAAGTTTAGACCAACCATCCATGCTCGCGATCATCACACAGAATGGCACCAGCCTCATAGACCCGACTAGTTTCAAGAATTCGACGAGTTATTCGCTCCCTAGTTCCAGCTCTCTGGAGTGCTCCACGAGTGCGTGGTCTCCGGACAACTCCCAACTCTACTTCGCAAATTCTTCGTCGATCAAGAGGTATACCCTATCGGAATGTCTACTAGAAGAACTCTACTGTGGATCGGATACCGTCACGGGTTTGGGAATGAAGGACAAAGGCAACGTTATCTTCTTTGCCGCCGCGAACAAGGTGTGGTCACTCGACAATACCCACTCACCCGGCAAGGTTCTGTCATCTCTGGAGCCTCACAAAAACATCGTGACAAGGATATCGATGTCAAACGACGGAACTTTGTTGGCGTCCGTGTCGGCTTCGGCGGTCTTCGTGCATAACTTAACGCTGTCGTCGCACGCCCAATTGAAAGGGCTCCCAGAGAAGAAGCCTGTTTCCTGTTGTGTCTTCCACCAACATTCCAGGACAAAGCTTTTGTTGAGTGTCGGACGGGACCTTGTCGTCTACGACTCGATGCGACCTGGTAGCCCCCTCAAAATCGTTCGCATCCCTGGAAGTGGTGATATCGTGGGCGTGACGGCCAGCCCATTCAGTAAAACGCTCGTTTCTGCCGCCACGTCCGGCGGCGATGTTGTTCTCGTCGACTTAGACAAGGAAAACGGGTATGTGATTTCTAATGACTTGCGGTGCCGCCGGTTTCAATTTATTTGTCTAGGATACTGAAAACTGTCAATGTGAAAACGCATTTGACTTGCTGCGCTTTCACTGCGGAAGGTGCTGCTATATACCTGGGCACTGAAAGCGGCAAGCTCTTGATCCTCGACTTGAGGTCGCTCGAGAAGGAGCCAAAGTCGCTCACCGTCGGGGATGGTAGTGCCCCTATCAAGGCAATTAACGTACAGGCAAGCATTTCATTTCGCAGTAACGATGCATTAGTCATTCGTGTACACACACAGGAGAAATCCAAGCTTCGTCTTGGTAGCGTCTCTAGCACGAGGAGCAACACATGTTTTACGGTTGGAAGATCATCTCCTGCATCGGTGCGAACTCCAGTACGCGTTACAGTTGCATCAAAGATTCGCGGGGGAGGTGGGATTACACCCAAGAAAAAACTTTTCTCTCCTGCGCGAACCCCACTATCAGAGACCAAGAACATGGGTCGGCTAGCAGCTTCGCGGTCTCGTATGCATTCCACCTGCCTGCCTTGTTGCGATACATTTCATCTAACGGCGGTTCTTAGCGACACAAGCTCGCCGCATAAAACCAATAAGACTTCAGAGAAATAAGGAACAAGGGGGAAACCATGAAGCTCGGGCTCTGCCGCCCTCACCTACATCCTGCGGTGCAATCGAGGTAGCAAACGCAAGGCAACACACCAAACCCACACACAAGATGGAACAAGACGTCGAATGTCTAGGACTCGGATCCGTACCGGAGTCCATTTCCGGGCACCTGGCAGCGATGCGAGTTAAATCAGGTCCTCCGTTGAGCGGCGTATCTACAGATGAAGGCGATCGGCGAAAGAATACCACACGTCGGATTGTTTCTGAATCTGTTGAGAGCTCATCTGCTGGACGAAAGCTTAGGTCCACTGTGACAAGCTCTACTCGCAACAAAGTATCATCCTCTAAAGCTAAGGATGGTCTCCTCGTGCGTACCAAGGAACAAAAAGAACGACGGTCAAGCACGCCGGATGAGGACGATTGCCTCGATTTACCATCTCCCGAGTTACCACATGAACCCGTGACGCCGATTTCGTTGGAAAAGATGAAGACTCCGTTAGTGAGTGTGACATGCACCAGCAATGGTGCACTTGGGGTTACGAGTCCAGAGGTTGCAAAATGGGCCAAAGCGGAGGGCGGGAAGGGGACGGAAAAAGAAAAGGTGGCTGAGGGGAAGAGGGCTAGGTTTGCGAAGCATCTGGACGCGAAAGTGTCTTCTGCGGTGGGCGGCCAGTCTGATGACGAGAGTGGTGCGGGGGTCCCTGTGGACGAGGGGCGCGATGAAGAACGGGAACAAGAGCTTTCCTTGCAGGTCTCACCCTGTCGGCCAACTGCGCCCTGGCTTCAATCACCGCACCGCCCGTCAGCTGCAAATATGAACGTGAACGGGGCAGCACAGGAATTCTTGCGGAACGTCGTTCACGATGTCATGTACGATTTCCGGCGCGAGACCAAGGCGGAGATGATGGGTTTACATCTGGACCTTGTCCGGATGGGCAGGGGCTGGAAGCGGGAACTCAGGGATCTGGTGGAAGAATTGAACGGGGAGATTCTGGAGTTGAGAGCGGAGAACAGGGAGTTGAAAGAGGAGAACGCGAAGTTGCGGAGAGGATATTGCCAGTGAACTGTGCTACGCGAACAATCACGATCACGATCACGTGATGTGGGGGACCAGCGACACGACAAAGTACATGTTAGAATCGAACTCATTATGGGACTCATGAATCCATCGTCTTTAGTCTTCTCTGGCGGTGAGGTCTGGAATGAAGACGAGCCAGACCCGCAGGCAACTGGAATTCTGCAAACACTCGCTCAATCGGTGCCAGGGTCGTCGAGCGCTAAATCAAACGACACGAATCCATCAATCGCCGAACAGAATGTCAGCATGTACGTGCGGATTTTCGAAGGTACTTATCGTTTCCCTCGTTACTTAGGTCGTTGGACTGATATACCTAAGATATGGTCGGTACCGTGATCAAGGAAGAGATGCATCTGCTCAACGACGAGGAAGTCGCGCTCCTGACCGTTTTCGCTCATCTTTCCTGTGCGTCCATCCATGACCTACTCCATACGAACCATCTCATCCGTATTAGATAACGCACGGTACCTTATGGTCAAGTTGTTGCTGAGAAAGCAAGAAACCTGGCATCGCCTCGATGCTCTGAACTACGATGGCGAACTTGGTTCCGTCTCCGCGATAATAGACGCAATTGACGAACTATGTGGTGTGGGTCCTGAGCCATTGGAGGCCGTGAAGGAGGAAGAGTCGGAGGAACAGGAGGTCGTTAATCTCACGATGACCCAGAGTGTCGCGAATCTCCAGGAAGGGCAGGGCAACACGGCGAGAGCAAACGCGGGATCTCCGAGACCCTTGGAAAACAGACCTCCCGCGTTGGTTCGGAGTGAGCGGGAAATGGATCTGCAGAGTCTCCTCGAGTGCTTGAGAGTGGACGAGCTCAAAAATGTCGCTAAACAGCTTAAAGTCAAATTGAGCCAGAGGGTAAGTTCTGTCTTACTGCTTAATGACCGACTGAGTATAGCCCTTGCAGAAAGATGACCTCATCAAGCATATCCTTGGTGCATCATCCTCGCAATCTACATTGACGAGTTTTGCCTTCAAGGTCACACCATCCAAGGGTCGTGGCTACCGCCAAACCACACTGCCATTTTGCAAGTCAAAGCCTCAGCAAGATAGGCTGAGGGAGATTGTCCTCAGGCATATAGGTATGTGCCTCGGAGGTTTGATGTAGTTATGACTCATCTGTCCCAAAGTCAGATGTATTCGAGTTGACGAAGAGTTTTTCAGCGTGATACACCGAGTAAATCTCGTCTACTTCCGCATGTGAGTTACCATCTCTTGATTCGTATGACACACTCTCAACGTGTTCCTTACAGGACTCAATATACCCCCGGAATACTTGTCGCGGCGCTTCTGACTCGCTTTGGCAAACGAGCCTACGCCGGGTACGAGTATGAACGCACCAAGAATATCTGGCCTACTCGTCAAGCACTCCTGGACTACGAAGAAGTACTCATTCTCGAAGGGCAAATAGACACATTACTGGCTGGGAATGCACCTCTTTTGGGTAGTACGGGAGTCGGGAGAAAAACACCTGTCGCCAGATCTTTACAAACTCCCATCACCCCCGGAAATGCAAATGACAACAGAGAAGGGGAGGTTGAAGATTTAAAACCCGATGAGAAAAAAGCCGAGACTGCTCGCAAACGGGGTGCGCGTATGGTAAAGGAGATCTTTGACCAGATGTATCCTCGCTGGCAAGATCTCGTGAAGACTAGTGGCGCAGAGGATGGCCGACCAGGTGGCTCGGAGAGATTCCATCACGGTTTGCTTCATTGATGGACCCCCTCTGTTCAAAGCTAATTATTATCGACAGGACACGTTCTTACCCGGATTGTTTGCAAGGGTAGTGCTGCACTCGGTATCCTCCAAGAGTACAATCGAGAACTAGAGGTTTTGGAAGCCCTTCTAGGACAGAAGCGGTGGCGACAAGGACAACGTGGGAGGTGGCATGAACGGCGGGTAGTAATTCTTTCGGTCCATTTAGCGAAAGACGGGAAGACCATGGAACGTGCGCTGGATGCGACCATAGAGGGTCTTAAAGATCCTGACACACATCTCGGTAAGACTTGCAAACTAGATGGACTACCAAGCACTGAGTGTTTCAGTCTGCCGGCCGAAGCTACGAAGGCGTCTCATGCAGCTGGAAAATAAACTGAAAATACCTGCTGATGAGCGGCACATATGTGATGGTATGCTCGAGGAAGCTAATGAAGTAACATTCGAAGCTGTGCGTCTTAAACATCGAGCGTCCAGCCTGAAGCTCGATCGGACATGCAGATGTATCGATGCATCTCAACAGGGAAGTCATGACATCAAACGCTATTACTCACCTGCGTTCACTCCGATGAAAACTGAATCCAGCTCAACGCCTTCTTCTCGCCGCAAATCACCAGTGAGACATTTAACTCACAGGTACTTACATTGTTACGGGCCCTCACCTTGACTCCAGTCAGATATCCCGAAAGGAAAAAATGGAAAAAGTCGCTGGTTGGGTCGGAATGGCGAGGAATTAACTGTCGAAGGAATCGCCCTCCAATATTACGAAGAACAAGGATTCAAGGGGTTTGCTCCGCCCTCTTGATCCATCTGCGTTACCTGATCCTCCTTCTCTCAGCGTCCATTGTGAAACGCGGGTTATTGCCATGTTGTTCAGTCTCCTTTTTTGGGATATCATTTTTAAACCAATTCCTGGTGCATTTGAAACGCCTTACCAAACCGCGCCCCTTGACATTGCAGAAGACTCTTTCTATCACGCACGAAAATGTCTCATGGAAGAACGTCTTACCGCCATCGAAGCTGGAAAAGGGACCAATATTGTCCAGGAAGTCGATGCCAAGCACAGACCCAGTGAAACCTGGTGCGTTGGTATTCAGTGGGACTTATTTAGCAGCGAAGACCTTGTCGACATTGTCAAGGTAAGTCTACTCCAAATTCTTTATGACCGCACCAGCTCACCGATGGCTGCCAAACAGTGCATCGGCGGAAAAGCACTCTCCGTGATTTGTCGCGTTCTCTGCGAAGACTATACATTTGGGACGTCTGGTGGGCCAGATTTGTTCCTGTGGAACACAGAAAAATGCACTTGCAAGTTCGTGGAGGTTAAGGGCCCTGGAGATAACCTTCAGGAGAACCAACGGGTACGTGTATCACACGCGCCGTCTACGGTTACTGATACTTCGTCAAGATCTGGATTGATATCTTGCTGAAAGCTCCGGTAGCAGTAGAAGTATGCCACGTCAAGGAGAACGGGGATGAAGCTGACAAAAAGTCCAATGCGCGAACACCCAAGAGCACCCGCAAGAAGGGCAAGAAAACGCCCCGAAAAATGAAAGAGACATCGATCATCCCAGATGATACAGTGGATTCCCTCCCGGTCTTGCTCGCGGATCCGCGTATGGCATTGGAGGAACCAGTTGTGCACTCTTCGCCGGGCGCCGACCCACGTAACGTCGTCTTCCCTGCAACAGCAACTCTACCCACGTTCATCGAGGGGGCCTCCAGCCCGTTGAAGCGCAAGGCTAGTCCCTCGGAAGTTATGTCCCCCACACCCTGTAAGAAAAAAAAATAGCTCCTTGCCCTCCCACATCTTGTTTATCAACTCCTTTACATCCCTTTGTTCCCTTGATTTTGTTCGGCTACAATTACGATCTAGATTGCTCTCTTGTCTTGCACTCGGACCAGGCGCTCCGAATGAGCCTCCCGTCCGTTTCCGCCACCTTACAATATATTTATTATCTCCATTCGTCAGGTGACATTTGGGACACTGTACGGTTATGGAATGAAAAAAAAAAGGTTTCGCCATGCGGCTGGAGTGAGAAACATCAAGATCACTCTTAGGTAGCATGAGATGGTGAAAGAGTAGACTATATTCCAGCCCTCCCGTTCGGCTACACGAAGAAACAAGGAAAGACGCTAGGCTATTACCTCGGACAAGAAAGCTTAATACGTGCGCTGGAAAGGAGGGACAGCTTTGCACTCATTCTCATCAAGCGTGTAGCCGATGACATCACGGTACTTGATAGTAACGTCTGGCGAGCTGACATCGTGCCAGGTGAGGGTATGCTTCATCCAGTTGTCGTCGTCGCGCTTTAAGACGAAGGGTCAGCGAGGCACAGCAGAGGTTAGACGACAGCTGACATCTGGGTAGTCCTCACGGGCGTGTGCACCACGGGACTCTTTGCGAGCGGCAGCGGCGGTGATGGTCTGGACGGCGCACTGGAGAAGGTTGCGGAGCTCGAGGGTCTCCACAAGGTCACTATATGCGCGTCAGATCTGTACTGTTGAACCACCGCGCTCAGAGTCACGTACGAGTTCCAGATCATGCTCCTGTCTTTAACACCGACCTCCTCGAATGAGTTGTAAATGGCACGCAGCTTCTCAACGCCCTCATCTAGGCTCTGCTGGGTGCTATACATGCGGGTTAGTCTCATATAATGAGATCAACCGATCACTACAAACCGGAAGACAGCAGCATCAGCCTGCATTGCCTTTTGCATATCCAGTCGGATGGAGGCAGTCGACTTGGGGCCGTCTGCGCTGCGAATCTTATCCAAGAACTCGATACTCTCAAGACCGGCCTCATTCGGGATCTTTTTGTGAGGCGTTCCGGGGTTAAGGTTGTCCTTGATGTGGTTGGCGCAAGCACGACCGAATACGACGATATCCAAGAGGGAATTTGCACCGAGACGATTGGCACCATGGACGGAGACACAGGCGGCCTCACCAGCGGCATACAGACCAGGGACAATCTTATCCTTGCCGTTCTACAGCAGCGCATGAGCCAATAAAGAACAACACCGAGTCAATTGGCATACCTCGTCAGTCGTGATGACTTCACCAGTGTATTTCGTAGGGATCCCACCCACTGAATTTTCGTCAACCTATGCAAGTTGGGACGGATAGTCGAGAACTCACTGTTGTAGTGTACGGTGGGTAACACAGGAATAGGCTCCTTGGTGACATCGACACCAGAGAAGATAGAGGCGGTCTCAGAAATACCGGGCAGACGCTCATGGAGGACCTCCGGGGGCAAATGGCTGAGTTGCAGGTAGATGTGGTCCTTGTCGGGTCCAACACCACGTCCTTCGCGAATCTCGATAGTCATTGACCGTGAGACGACGTCACGAGAAGCAAGATCCTTTGCAGTAGGGGCATAACGTTCCATGAAACGCTCTCCCTCGGAATTCAAGAGGTATCCACCCTCACCACGGGAACCTATCATCATTGCGAATGGGATCATGTCATCATTGCGAGTAACAGACGTAATTACCTTCGGTGATAAGGCAGCCCGCGCCATAAATACCGGTAGGGTGGAACTGGACGAATTCTAGATCTTGCAAAGGGAGGCCAGCACGGGAAACCATTGCATTGCCGTCACCGGAGCAAGTATGTGCACTCGTGCAGCTAAAGTAAGCACGTCCATAACCACCGGTAGCCAAAACGGTCTTGTGTGCCCTGAAACGGTGGAGGGTACCGTCTTCCATGTTGAGGGCGATGACACCGACACACTCGCCGTCCTGCATGATCAAGTCGAGGGCAAAGTATTCAATGAAGAAGTTGGTGTTGTGGCGAAGAGACTGGCCATAGAGGGTATGGAGTAAGGCATGACCAGTACGGTCAGCCGCAGCCGCGCAGCGGTATGCTTGACCGCCCTTGCCATACTTTAAGGACTGGCCACCGAAAGCACGTTGGTAAATTTTTCCATCCTTTGTTCGGGAGAAGGGTACACCGTAGTGCTCAAGCTAGGAGGTGTCAGTTCATGTCACTGCCCCAATCCATCAACATACTTCTATGACAGATCTTGGTGCTTCGCGGCACATGTAGTGGATGGCGTCTTGGTCTCCAAGCCAGTCTGAACCTTTAACCTGGAAGGGACACTTAAGGGGAGGAGGCGCACACCAGTTCATATCACCCTACCGTGTCGTACATGTGCCATCTCCAGTCGTCTTCCGTCATGTTCTAGAAGGAGGATCAGCCGTACAAGTAGAGAGGAGGAGACGTTGATTACACACGCCTAGCGCAGCATTGATACCACCCTGCGAGATTCGGTCAGAGACCTTCAGGCAGGATATAGGGTAACAAACTCACCTGTGCGGCCACGGTGTGACTCCGCGTGGGGAACAACTTGGTGATACAAGCAGTGTTGAGACCCGCCTCGGCGAGGCCAAAAGCTGCCCTGAGGCCCGCACCACCGGCACCACTTCCCGGCGTAGGGTTAGCCTTGTAAGACGCGTCGACTCGACGCACTCACACGACTATCGCATCGTACTCGTGCTCGATGAGTGGGTATTGACCCGAAGACCAGGACTGGGAGTAACGGTGAAGCGGATTTAAGGACGTGGTGCAGGGATAATACCTTGGCCTCCTGTGCTCTTACGGGGTTGGTCGCTACGACCTTGCGTGCAGGCGGGGTCGTAGAAAAAGAACGTTGAGATTGGAGGAGAGTCTTGGAGGGGGCAAGTCTCGTCAGGGACTTTCTGAACATTGTGAGCGGCGCAGGAGAAACGGAAAGACTTCCAGCGTGTCACGCGAGAAAAGCCCGGCGCATGTGTCACAAACTTAAAGTTCCTTCTGGTCCATCCGAAAAAAAATACAGATCTTCTACTGCTGTACGTGTCTACTACCTAAGCACGCCGAGCGGGTCATGTTGTACGGAGCCCTGGCTCTGTACATCCGGCGACGCATCACTACCTGCTACCGTCCGGTTCGTGGCTACCGACCACTGCGCGTGGGTGATGTTTCCACCGCTGGATACCCTCTGGAAAGGATTATTGGCAGATACACGCAGGGGTGCCCGCGGCAATGTTGCGCGCGAAACCACCGGCACACCCGGCGACGCTGGACGGCCATGATCTGAAGTAGCGGATACCGCCCGAGCTGCGTTGGACGCAATGAACCCGCGGAATGTCTCGTTGACGCTCGGGGGAATAGTGGCGTTTAGCGTAAAGCGTCGACTGTCACGAGGTGACGCAGATCTCGCCGTTGCGGAAGGTGACGTTTCGCGTGTCTCCCAGCGTCTTTTGAACTCCACCTCTCCCCAGAGCCGACGTTCGTCGATCTCGTGTATCTGTCCACTCAGAACATCCCGCACATACGCCAGTGATTCTAATGATTGCCTCTTTTGGGGTTGTCCATCCTGTTCATCTGCCTCCTGATGTAGCGTTTCCAAAATCCATGTGATAGCCTCTCCAAGGCATTTGTTTTGTTGTCGAAGTTCCGATACTTCACGTGCAGATTCAGATTCACTGCGTCGGTCCCAAGGATGTTTTTCCACTGGCGTTCGTTCGTCTACGAGCGGATAAGAGGAAATCGACGACAAAGAGGGCGGACGGCCAAGACTCGAGGTCAAATCAGGGAGATTGCGCTGTGGCAGGTTAAGTACGTATACCCCGGGAGCGATATGTAATCTCACTTTGAACTCAGAAACGGCATTCATGACAGTCTTGTTAATGCCCAGGCTCTCTCCACGATCCAAAAGTCCACGGGCGATCAGTTCCGGAAAGCTGAGCTGAAGCGAAGGTTGATGACGAAGGTCCTCTATTGGGGGGCTTCCCGATACGTGCTCAGAAGAACTCGTATGATGCGCTCTCTCAATAGGACGGACTTTTCGTTTTATGACCGGTGGAGGCTCCGGAGCTTCGATGGGGATATTCAAAAAGTTACGATTCTCCATCGCCAAGGAGGCACCTGCAGAGGGCGTGTGGAGTATCTCCAGTGCTGTCGCCTGACGGATAAGAAGCAGTATGTGATGGGGTGCTGCCTCTTCAGGAACCGGACACGGTGGGTATCGAAGGAGGTGCATTAATTGGGTGCTGTAGTCCGACGATATGACTAGATCGAGACAGTGTCAGCAGCCAGCGATTGTCCCATAATCCTGAACTTGCGTTTCGTTCGTATACGTATAAGCATCGCGACGCACGTCCACTGGACGATTTCAGGCAAAGGTGATGAGCTGGCAAACAACCCATCCCATAGCACCATCGCTTCGTTCATCGGGAATTCTCGCGTGAATAGTAGGCGAAGCCATCGTCTTCGTTGCACCATACGTTAGCGGAGAGCGTAAGAAAGGGACTATCGACATACAAGCCATATATCTGGGGTTCGACGCCCGCCGACTGCATCGCATCATGCAGCACAGGATCAACAGACTTGAGGAGTGCGCCCTGTATATTGTTGCACGTCTGAATGATGGGGGAGACATACATCTTCGAGTTTATTGGTCCATGAGAGATCGATGGCGGAGCCGGCTCTCGCCACTCATACCAGTGCGAAATTTTGCGCATCAATGAGGAAAACAGTGCCCAGGAATCCGCAGCTACCCATGCTCGAGAGCACAACTCAGAGAATGAAGGGTCTTGCCCCAAAGGCTCCGATTCTGCTACCGAGTCGAAATCTATGGGAAAAGACATCATTTATGCTTCAGCTTGCAATGGGTGCAGACGAGAGTCGAGGGAACGAATGGACTCCTAACGGAATATACTAATTAACGACTTACCGATGGCATAGAACAAGGGCGCGAGTAACTCATGCATGCCTTGACGATATCCAACGTCCGGGTGCATCTGACAGTAGAGAAATAGCACGTTTGTCAGTTGATGCTGGATGTCTTCGTGTCGGAAATATCCCATGTCTGGAAATCTATGCAAACGTGAGGATTGATATCGCCGGTTGTAAGTTCAAGGTTCGCTCACGTTCTTTCAACATCCTGCTGGACGGTCTTCCGAAGGTCTACGGCAGCGAACCAGGCTTTCCACGGATTCTGTCGGTCATGAACAATCCCGCGACACAGATAGCAAACGCGCCACGTACCTCGTCGTGTAAACTTAGCGGATTGTTCGTCTCCAAGTTTGTCGTGGGTTGAGTCTTTCGCCTGGGTATCGTAAGACCAGGCACGACAAAGCTCTCATCGTAACTCCCATCGGGGGCCCTCATCTTTTCCAACAACAACTCTGAGAACTGCCTGCGGGACCTTCGAAGCGGTTCCATGGGTATGCGTGGCACTTCGTCAGGTAATGGTTCGAGTGGCTCATCTCTTAGAAGAAACAACTGTCAGTCGCAATCCCATGAGCACATCCAGTGGTCGGGAAGAATCGATAAGAGTTTCTCGCCTTCCATACTAGACTCCGTCCTGGGATTCCGATAGCTCCGTCAGAGGAACGTAGCAACTGCCCTTTGACGATGGTATCTCTGAGCTTCGAGAGAGTGGAGCCACTCTGAAAGAGCTGCTGAAAGGTGTGACTTCCGACACTGACGTGAGTGATGCCCACCTACGGTCGTAAGACGCGATGAGATGTGGACGTACTACGTTGACCGCGTCGTAGGTCGGGCCACCTGCTCGGACATTGTGTGTGTATTGTCGCAGCAGATGATCTTATACTACATATATGACTCCATACGGTAATATGGTTAGGCAATAGCTAGTCAAGCTCAGTGTAGAATTCATTCCATCGCCGGTTGAGAGAGATAAAACAGGAAAAATTCCTTCTAAGATGCGCTGTATAACGTACAATCTGTTGTAGAAATTATGGGATGATACTGACATGATGCAATGGAATCGAACAACCTATGCAAGCAAAAACGGGTGCTTAATCAACCTCTTCGACACTTGGGCCCTCCTCCGAAGCGCCTGGGAAACCACCAGGAGCACCACCCGGGAACCCACCCGGTGCACCACCAGGGAACCCACCAGCACCACCAGCAGCACCGTAAAGCTTCTGCATGATTGGGTTGGCAACACCCTCCAACTCCTTCTGCCTTCCCTCGTATTCTTCCTTGGATGCCTCTTGCGAGTTGTCGAGCCATGTGATAGCTTCATCAACAGCGGTCTTGAGTTTCGCCTTGTCAGCGGCGTCAAACTTGTCAGCGAGCTTCTCATCCGTAAGCGAGTTACGAAGGTTGTATGCATAAGATTCGAGACCGTTTTTGGCCTGGATACGAGCAGCTGCGGCCTCATCCTCAGCTGTGAGGAATTCGTTAGCGTGAAGTCAAAATCCAAGGTGATCTAAGGCTTACCCTTGTATTTCTCAGCCTCAGATACCATGCGTTCGATCTCCTCTTTCGACAAGCGACCCTTGTCGTTGGTGATCGTGATGCGGTTCGACTTGCCAGTAGTCTTGTCAGCCGCAGAGACGTTCAGGATACCGTTTGCGTCGATATCGAAGGTGACTTCAATCTGAGGAACACCACGGGGCGCAGGAGGAATACCAGAGAGCTCGAACTTGCCCAGCAAATTGTTGTCTTTCGTGCGGGCGCGCTCTCCCTCGTACACCTGGATCAACACACCAGGCTGGTTATCTGAGTATGTCGAGAAGGTCTCCGACTTCTTGGTAGGAACGGTGGTGTTACGCTTGATGAGAGCAGTCATAACACCTCCAGCAGTCTCGATACCAAGAGATAAGGGAGAGACATCAAGAAGTAGGAGGTCCTGTGTCTTTTCCGAGGTGTCCCCGGAGAGAATAGCGGCTTGGACAGCAGCACCGTACGCGACAGCTTCATCGGGGTTGATGCTCTTGTTAGGCTCCTTTCCGTTGAAGAAATCGGAGACGAGCTTCACGATTCGGGGAATACGCGTGGAACCACCGACCAAGACGATCTCGTGAACGTTGCCCTTGTCGATCTTGGAATCACGGAGGACCTTTTCGACTGGCTCCAGGGTGCTGCGGAACAAGTCCTGGCACAATTCCTCGAAACGAGCACGAGTAAGTGACGTGTAGAAGTCGATACCCTCGAAGAGAGAGTCGATTTCAATGGAAGTTTGAGTAGCCGAGGAGAGGGTGCGCTTGGCACGCTCGCACGCAGTGCGCAGACGACGGAGGGCACGGGGGTTAGAAGACAGATCTACACGACAGTCAGCACTACTTAAAGGAGAGCGGGCAGCTGCTTACCCTTCTTGTTCTTGCGCTTAAACTCCTGGACAAAGTGGTTGACAAGACGGTTGTCGAAGTCCTCCCCTCCCAAATGGGTGTCACCAGCAGTGGCCTTGACTTCGAAAATACCCTCCTCGATGGTGAGGAGCGACACATCGAAGGTTCCTCCACCAAGATCGAAGATCAAAACGTTGCGTTCGCCAGAAACCTTCTTGTCGAGACCGTATGCGATAGCAGCGGCAGTAGGTTCGTTGATGATACGGAGCACGTTCATCCCGGAGATGGTACCAGCGTCCTTGGTTGCCTGACGTTGCGAGTCGTTGAAGTAAGCGGGTACGGTGACGACAGCGTTGGTGACTGTGTAGCCAAGGTACGATTCCGCAGTCTCCTTCATTTTGAGGAGGACCATGGAGGAAATCTCTTCAGGTGACTATCAAAGCAGTTAGAAGATCTGCGTACATACGGAGAGTGCACTTACGAATTCTTTGGTTTCGCCGCGGTACTCGACGGCGATGTAAGGCTTCCCAGACTTGTTGGTCACCTTGAAGGGGAAGTGCTTGATATCAGACTGCACTTCGATATCGTCGAACTTGCGACCAATGAGACGCTTGGCGTCGAAGACACTGTGAGAATGTCAAACACGAACGCGATAAGATCAAGAAATAGAATCACGTATTATGAGGGTTCATGGCAACTTGATTCTTTGCGGCATCGCCGATGAGACGCTCAGTCTCGGAGAAAGAGACATAGGAGGGAGTTGTCCGGTTACCCTGGTCATTGGCTATGATCTCAACACGATCGTTTTGCCAGACACCGACGCAGCTGAGGAAGTTGAGTTGAGAACACATGTTGGGAACGAGCAGAGGGATAAACTCACGAGTAGGTGGTGCCAAGATCGATACCGATGGCTTTTGACATTGCGAAGAGAGATGTCTGCTTGCGACGTGAGCAGTTGCTGACCGACGCTCAGCGCGATGAACACTTACAAGTATACGATGAAAGAAGAGGGCGTCTGAGGATGCGGCACGAAGCGGACGAGGTTATATAGAGGTGGATGTTCTGTGTCGTTCCAGAACGTTCTGTCGTTGTTCTAGATGGTTCTGTCCTGACTGACGTACTTTGATTAGATAATGAAAACATACTGCCCTAGTACCCCTGAGCTTCGCGGACAATGAGAACTAAACATGGCCGCTGATCCAGGTAGACAACTCTAGCAGGTACGGAACAACACAGGCGCGCGGGTAAAATCATACGCATGTTGAAGCTACGTGCTCGCACGGTGGAAGAGGGAGAGAAAGCAGAAATGAAACACTCGATGATTCTTTGCTGGCACGTTTAAATGGAACGAGAGGGAAATAGGCTGGAAAATGTCATCAAAGGTCATCAGTGTCGGGAAACGCCAGCTATTTACAGCTAGCACAACGCAGAAAAGTAGATGTCTGTCAGTAACGCGGCCCAGGCTACGCTCCGTTGGCATGCGATCCGAGGCCGATCGTGTCATCTAGACTACGGTGAGCCTGAAGGTCACGAATGACCGACGGATCAACTGACAGTATAGGTCAACAGCGTGTTCTACCTGAAGGAAAGGTGAATCACCTGGCAAGACACTCTTCCTTCGCACATGAGGACTTTGCGAAACAGGCGAATGCTCGCTCCCCACCTGAGGATACTCGCGCTGAAGTAGCTGTAAGTATGCAATATACACTTGCACGTTTATGCACGAACATCGAAACCGGGATCCGCCATTGGTACCCTTTCGATACCGCTCTCGTCCAATTCCGCTGGTACATCGCCGTCAATCGACACCGCGTTCAATTCCATCGATAACTCCAAAATGTCCGAGTCGTCGCCGATGGATGGTGGCGGTGGTGGCAGTCGTTCGACCTCTCTGAATCCCTTTGGCAGCTTCCCACCGGTGTTTTGCAACGCCTTTTCGCGCACTTTCTGCCATTGTTCGTATCGATCAACAGCATGTTGTTGCTCACTGAAAGCAATCTGCTTAGCATTCCGCAGGAGTTTCAAAGAGAGTACTGACTCAATCTTTCGTTGCTTATACTGCTGCAACGTCGAGTCGAACAGCTCCGGGTTGATCTCCATGAATAGTTTAAGAGCATTGTATACCATCCCATGTATTGTTCTGCGCATTGGTCGGATCTCACCGCACTGTCCTTGAAAAGATGGATGGCTTACCGATTCCAATGAGATTTTGAATTCGTGTACAATGCCGGGAAGACAATGGGCAAAAGAATGGCCAAGTTGTCGCTCATGAGGTTGACGACGTATTCGTTGTTCCAATACAGTAATGCTCGCTCAGCCACCTGGAAATGTTGACTGTTGATACACCTCGCGAGCTGCTGGAACAACGGGATTTGGATTTTCTGGAATTCGGCAGGATCGGTGACATCCAAGATTTCTTCGACTTCGATCAAGAACATGACTTCCTTTGGCGAATTGACCTTGGGCCAGTACTTGAGTAATCCTAGCATGACTTCTTCTGCAAGGCACGGGTCCTTTTCCAGGAATTGAACGACGCAGTAGGCGAGCTGAGGATGATAAAGGGTCAAGCTCTTGACCTTATGAAGTGGGACAAGAACTCGAGTTAAAAATGTCTTGTGTTCCTCTTTGAGAGGAAGCGCAAAGCCATTGATGATGGACCCGAGGATTTCCAAAAGTTCTGCAATCCCGTTGTGTCGCTCCGTCTCGTAGATGAAATGGTAGAAGACATTGCTTATCGATCTGCGGATGAATGCGCGGAGATTGAGGAATTTACCATATATACGGTGAAGCGTGGTCTTGAGGAAATCGCGCTCCCTTGGGTCCTCGGAGTCAAAGAGCTCCAGAAGATTGAGCACGAACGGCTGGTCGATGTACCGTTTTGCGAGATTTGTATTGAAGTCAGGGCTCTCAACAAATCGAAGGAAAAACTCGTAGACAATTTGAAGATGAGGCCAGGCGAGCTCGAGAACGGGCTCGTCTTCCTCCGGATCAAACGCGTCACCGGTGGGGTTGACGGGAGGGGGTATAGAGCGAAAGAGGTTTACAGCAAACTATGCAGACTAAATTACGGCGTCTATGCCAAGGTGTCGAGAGGCTTACCATGTTCACAACCTCGGGGTATATGTTTTCGGTGATGACTCCGCGTTGGGTGGTGATGTACTCGAGCATCTCGTGCAAGGTCTGCGCCTTGATTTGTTTGCCCTTGAGCTCCGCGCTGGCGTCGTTGAAATCGAATAACACACGACATTGGCTGAGCTTCTTGATAAAGAGCTGGGATCGTTCGGAAGGAGGCACCTCTGATGGTAGGATTAAGACGGAATGTCACATAAGGAGCCAGCGGGAGAAAAGAAACCGACCGGTGAAGGGGGCAAGTCGCTCGATCTCGACTTTCTCAGTTACCACGAAGCGGCTACTCCGTTGTTTCCGAGGAGGCTTTCCGACGATAGGAATGGTGTCACGAGGGCCAGAGCGGAGGCGACTGAGAGTATTGGCGCGTGGGGGGGTGGCATTGGAGCCGGGAAGATCCAAACCCAAAGAAGTGCGCTCGGGAGAACCAAACTGAGCTGATCGCGGTGCGAGATCAGAAGCGGGATCAGAGCTGACGACGACGATGGGAGGGACAGGGGAAGACTGATTGGAGTTATATCTGCGCTCAGGGGCGGATGGCGGGACTGGAGGGGGGAGCGGGGCACGGTTGTACAAGCTGTGGGGCTGTGTAGGAAGGGAGTGATTGATGTTGTTGCTGATGGATGCGCCGGGGAGACCCTGGAGGGGCGGGACTGGTTGTGGGAGTGGCTTCGCGGTGTTTGGGGGCGGAGGCGGAGGCGCAGAGACGGGGGGAGGCTGTGACTTGGAGTCCTTGGTTTTCGCGGACGCAGAGTCCTGAGAACTCTTTCTGAGCTGTGCAAGGAAAAGTGAGGCGGACGAGGGCGGAGACGGGCGGAGGTGCGCACGAACGACTTCTTGAGACCTTTCATGTTGGGGACTGCAGACCACGACGGGATCGATGGAACACCCGCCCGTGATCAAACGTCACAAATGGTCACGTCACACACCCAACCCGTGTGGGCGCTATGCTGCACGACGCTGAGGAGGGTGCGCGCCGGCGATGGCGGGTGGGTCGTGCTGTACGCGCGCGGGACTCCGCTGCGGGTGGATCTGCACCCTCAGCCCTCAGCGACGGCCCTTCCTTCGTATCGTTTCCTTTTTTGACCACCCAGTCTGTCTCGCAACTGTCGCTGCACCTTCTTTCACTCGTACATCCAGATGGCCGGTGAGTCCTTACCTCCTCCTCCCCGCCCGCGCTCACTTCCACAGCCATATACGCCGTCTACACATCCCCCAGCCACCCCCCCGTCCCCAACCATCTCCCCACCCTCATCGTCACTCCACATGGTATGCTCCCCCCAGTGCCCTTGGAACCATCCTCACCCCCACTTCTCCCTCCAGGTCAGCCATCAAACATCCTTTACTCATACCTCCACACGAACTACGTCCGTTCTCCTCTTCTCCCTCTCTCCTCTCCCTCATCCCTTTGCAGAACACCGAGAATTACCTCTTGACCCCCTCTCCCCAGGGCGACCTCTGCGTCGCCAAGCTCTTCCCACCTCGTCAGAACCACACCAAGTCTTCTGCTTCTGACCCGGGTCACTCCTCCTCCTCACGCGTCGTGCGCTGCGAGGCTTCTCGCAATCTCAAGTGGTCCATCACTAACACGGGTGTCATTTCACCCATATACAAGCTTTCCCTCCCTTCTCCAGATTCCCCCGACCTTCCCCTCTTCCAGATCTCAAAGCCCAACCCCAATGCTGCCTTCTGGAGCATGTTCTACTTTGCCTATGCTGGTCATAACATACCCCCAAAGCGCATCGAATTCGGAAAGATTCAGAAGAATCCGTCCGGCCCCAACGGTGGCGGAACCAGGATAAGCATCACAGGTAAAACTCCCGAGGAGAAGGCTGTATGGCAGACCCTGGGAGAAGGCAACGAGGACTGCGTGGAATGGGTCGTCCTCTGCGCAGCACTTAATCTATTGGAGTAAGTTCTGTCCCCCATTGCATTCCCATTTTTGACTTCGCTTCCTCATCATTGTCGCATGACTCCCTGTCGCGTCCCTTCGCTTCCTTATCCGCAGTGATGAAATTATAAAGGCCGCCGAGAAAAATCCTCCGCCACCTGGTCCCACCCCGAATGGAGCCTCTAGTCCGGCTGGGCGCCCAGTGCCTGTCGCACTCCACGATCCTGGCTCCGTACCGAATCCAGCCAGTCAGCCACGTCAAGGCCCACCTCAACAACCCCCCTCACGTGGCCCACCCGCTCCGCATGGACAGCCTACTACGGGTCCAGCACCTGGTCCCCCACAGGGATTCCCACCCCCACGAGGCTTTGCACCTGGACAGGGTCCCCCACTAAACCTAGCGATACCCGGCGGCTACCCTGCTCCGCCACAAGGGTATGGTCCAGGACCGGGTGCTCGTCCACCCCCGCCAGGTCATCGTCCCGGCATGCCAGGAGGTGCTCCAGGCGGTATACCCCCGCAGGGGCCGCCCACTGGTCGCGTCCCTCCTCCGCAACGGTTCCCAAATCATGTGGCACCTCCTGGTCAGCCCCTGTCGCAAGGCGCTGCCCCGAGGATGTTTTGATCGCCGTGTGCTCGTCGACTTGTTATCGATACCACGTTTGAACCTACTTTCAATCGATTTTTCTGTGAACGTCTAGTCTATTTGGTTACCTCAGCCTTGTATTATTCATTTTGTTTTCCCTGATTGATCTCGGACCCTGATTCTCAGAATTATTAGCAGTGCTGGATGGGCTCATGGGTTTCAGAATTGAACTGGGTCCTGCTTTAACCCAAAGCGGTGCTGTATGATTATTGGATCTGGATGCGCTGCGTGTCGTACTTATTATGTCAGGGATTGGCTCTACAGCAGATGGGCGTCAAAGTCATTTCCAATTATATTCGGAGTTCTGTGTAGACTGCGTGAAGGGTACCACTAGCCTGCCATCGCCGGTTAGTTCTTGATGAGCTTTTCCAGGGCATCTATCGAATAAGCTAGAGGGGTTTCAGCGTTGTGACGACGGAACATAGTTCATCCGCGGCTCACACTTGGGTCTCTCGATTGGCAACCCCAAAGCTACCGAGTGATGGCACATGAGACAAGTACTGTTTCTGATTCGAGATCGAACGCACCTCGCGCCCACACCAATTGGGTTAAAGCTCCCAGAGCTAGGAAAGCCCATGAGTCTGGATAAGTTGGAGAGAAGATTGCGCTCACCTCTTGAAACGCCGAAGATGACGGTGTAATACTGGATCGGCGGAGAAATTTAGAGCCAAATGATTTGATCATGTGGATGACAGTACCTTGAACTCGGTCAGGCCATAATGGTACAGCACGCATCCTACCCGGCGGGATCAATGATGCATTGAGGTATAGAATACGTGAATACACACCAGAGGTGGCATCGACGTTGGGATAGGGATTTTTGGTCTGTCAGATACGGTGAGTAATGCGCTTGGGTGATGGGTTAGGTGCCTACCTTGCCGTGTTCCTTGAGAACGTCGGGGGCAACTTCGGCAGTCTTGACCGGATGGTTAGCAATAGTTCGACATCCAGAATATATCATACCCTTTGAACAAGCTGGATCATGGGACTTGCTTGGAGTTCAGGACGGGCCTTGCAGAATTCTTGAAGGGCAATGAACCGTGGGTCTGGGTTACGAAGAACACCGTGACCATATCTGAAGAGTATAGGGGACATTGACTGGGAACCTGGCTGGATACATACCCTGGGACAACTTGACCACTGCGGAGCGTCTTCCAGAGGTATTCTCTGATGTGTTCATGACTGATATTGTCACCAATCTCTTTCTGCATAGCCATCTGCCATCTCAGTACCTCTTGGTTTGCAAGACTAAGTCCTAGTGAGTAAGCCTCGCTCCCAGGAACGCGTATACGCACCCATGGAGAGGTCCAGCGAGGGCATAGAGCGAAGCGGAGTACGAAATGTAAGGATCAGACAACGTCGAACCGACGAGGTCTAAGTCGAGATGAGATAATTCCTTACTGTCTAGAAACACGGCAACGTACGAGACGTGTGGGCCGAGGCATTGCCACCTTCGTGATCCCCGTGAAGAGCGATGTACAAACGAAGGTACTCTGTGAGACTCTCATTGTCGCCATATCCGAGCATATGCGAGTAGTTCCCTGTAACACTTGGCAACATGCATGCGGGCAGTTGAGGTCAGACCTACCCACGAGGTCCAACTTCTTGTCGACAGGGGCGATCGACTTATCTGGGTGGTATACGTTCCGGTAGATGCGAGCGGCCAGCGCAGGCAACTTGGCAATGAGGTCCAAACAGTCTTCGAGAGCGTATGTCCAGTACTCGTTCTTCTTGATACCGCGCTCGTAGGCGGCCTGGAACTGGCTGTCGTGGTTCAAAGCTGCGACACCCATACCAAGTTGCGTCATGGGGTGGAGAGTTCTCGGAAGACTAAAGACGTGGCGTTATGATTTTCCGAAGCCCGTCAAAGACATGGACACCTACGAATCAAGGAGTTTCACGATGAACGCCGGCAACTCGGCCTTGTCGGCGAGTTCTGCAGAGAGTTGACAGCTTTGTTCCGGGGAAGGCACGCGACCCGTGAGCAAGAGCCAGAGCATGCTCTCGGCACTCATCTCTTTGCCTCCTGGGGCATGTGGAAGGACCTTTTGGCAGTCTGGAATGGTGAGGCCGTGAAAACGGATGCCCTGAATGACGAAAACGTGAATGACGGAATCGGGCGGATCGGAAAGCGTGACGGACCTCGTTGGGATCGAGGACCGACGCCTCCCAGAGCATGGCCTTCAAACCTCTCATGCCGCCAATGATGTTCTCGACCTGCGAGACGCCTGAAACGATGATGAAGGGACGACCGAGCCGAAACTCACCTTGACCTCGCCGACGACCGCCTGACCGTGCTCGGCTTTCTGGCGCGACGAGGTGAGTACACCGGAAGGTGAATCGAAAGAAGGCGGAGCTTACGAGCTTCTTGAACTGTTCTTGCTTCGCCGGGATGACCTCCTGAAGCGTTTCCCTGAGGGACTGTGCAGGGTATCGCGTCAGACGACAAGGTAAATCATGTATTCGATCGTTGCGTACCTTGGTCGACGCCCAGCGCCGAGCCCCGGCGTTGCGAAGGAGAGACTTGGCTAGAGGAGCGCTGCGACCGAACATGGTGAAGGTAAGAAGCGTTGAGGATGATCGGAGCACTTTCAATAAAGGCGGGACACCACCCATTTTCGGACAACCCGCGCCGGGATGGGATACAAACACGGACAAATCACTGCCGCAAGGGCGGCGACACGTCGGCAAAGTAGAGCACACCTCGTCACCCCATGGCATCGGTCCTCGTCCCCGTCCTGTACATCGGCATCGTCATCTCGAGTCTGCTCATTTTCTCTCATTTCTATAGAAAACGCAACGCAGGTAATGCCTCTCTCGTACCCCCCCAGGGTTGCCCTCATCGCCCACGTTTTCATCAGGCAAGCTATACGCTCCGTACTTCCCTTCGCACCCCGAACGCGACGTCTATGTCACGCTGCTCCAGCAAAACGACCCTCCCGTGCACGAAAACCTCCTGAAAGCTGCGCTCCTCCGGCGCGCAATGACGGACGTCGCTCGTGTTGTGAAACTCCGGGAAGACAAACCAGCGCTCCAGAACCTCCTCCAGAAAGGCTGCATCGGCGACGACCTGTGGAACAGTCTACTTCAGGCAGAAAAAGAACTCGAGGCGGAAATCATGGAAGTCGTCGCAGAGGCAAACACGTTTGTCGAGGGCTGGGGCACCATCATCTTCCAGACCGCCGGTGAACTCATTGCAAACGAGAAGATGCGTGGCACTTTCGAAGCCACGGCAGCGATGAGGGCAAGCAAAGGTCGGCTTCACTCGTCCTGTCGTTTTCCACTCTCTCATCCAGGGCTAGAACACAAGTATGGCAAGGTCGGCCAAAAGATTGACCTGCCGGCAATGCAGCCTGTTATCATGAATGGACCACCTCCTGCTGGTACGCCAGCAGCTGCTATGTTCGCAGCTGCACAGGCACAGGCACAGGCACAAGCACAAGCACAACTGAGGGCTCAGTCACAAGCGCAACAGTCTCCTGCACCTTCAGTTGTACCAATACCAGCCACACATGGCAAGCATTCGAATGGTCTTGCCCCACCTGCCGCCGCCCATGCTGAGAGTATAACGAGCGATGGTGAAGCGAACACCCCAGGGACTTCTTCCAAATCCGTGAGTCGTCCACAATCTGCGTGGATATGCCTGACGCGGACAATCACCAGCCCAAAAAGCATAAGAAACGAAAGTAGTTCCTGTACACACTCCCGATACCTATGGCATTCCATTCTAATACATATCGTGTTGCATTGACTCGCCTCTGGCTCTTCACAAGCCCGTTCGAGGCTGAACCGGCCAAAAAGGTACAAGTGTGTGGAATTAGAAAGACCATACGTGGAAACACACGATCCAATCAAGCTGAAGACTACAGCTACACATCAACCTCGGATGACAATCGCTTTCTCCCCTGCACCTGTTCGTGTCTTGCCTGATTTGTCAACGTGGTCAAGGCCCAGTACATCTTCTGGTGCGAACTTGTGGTCGTAGATAATATCCTCTGAAAGAAGATAACGTGAGAACATTTGCCAGGCAGCGCAGCCTGCAGCAAAACTAACCGTCCTCGATGTATGTTGGTTGCTTGAACGTCGAAATTTGAATGAGGGCAAATCTGTACTTGGCGATGTCCTTGTCTGAAACACCTATCCGTGTTTGTAAGCGTTTCTTCGTGTCTGCAAACTTTTCGTGCTGGAACGAGTTCGATTAGACATGCGTTGATCCACTCGGAGAGAACAAGACGCACGGGCTTCACGACGAAACGGAACGGCACACCGTGCGTCCGCGACACCTCCTTCTGGAAGTGGAAGACGCTTATTGTCTTCTCGTGCTCGTCCGCTTCCA
>JBBPMC010000403.1:0-23688 GCA_038090115.1 Strobilomyces echinocephalus | reverse complement strand
ACGAAATCGCTCCCCCACGCGCGTGAAGAGGAGAGTCAATCCGCCCGAGAACAGCTCGGACGCCACGATCTGGTCTGGGCGGTCGGCGAGCGCCGCACCCTCTTTTTCCATGACGTCTGTCGCCGCCTGTGAATACGCGCGTTCGTCGCATGAGCGCCGTCATCGATCGCAGGGGGTGGACGCGTGGAACGTACGTCCATGCGGCCGACAATGATGATCACGTGGTTGCCCTGTCGAAGAGAGACGAGGGGCCCGTACTGCTCGACCAACTCGGTCAGCCTGAGCTTGGTCCTGGACGAAACCGTGGTTGAGAGGACGTCCTTCCCCGGGCCACGACGTGGCGAACGGAGCGCACGTACCGTTCCGTTGGCATGGGGTTCTCCCAGAACCACTTTGCGGGCGGACCAGGGGGAAGTGGAACACCATTCTTGTGCGTGGGGCTCGCGAGAAGTCTCCTGGAGAGGACGATGGCCGCTGCGGCCGCTGCACCGCCAGCGAGATACGTCCAGGGAATGACGGGAGTAGCGATGTCCCAGTGGTCGAGGGGCATCTTCGTCAATGAACCGAGCGTGAAGCGAGAGAGACGGTCCAGCGCGGTTGCATCGGTGAGACCAGTCTACCTACTTATAGTAAAACGCCCTCCTCTATGCAGGGGCGTTCGTGCTCATTTCGGCAGACGGATTTGAGACCCAGCGCGGCATGGCATGTGGCAGTGGGTAGTCCCTCGCACGGCGGGGTGGCCGTCGAGCCGAAGGGCGTTTACGTGTAAACGACCACTGGGGGGCTTGACTAAACCGCGTACAGCCACTCGGATTTTTCCTCGTCGTTGGTACGGATGACGCCGGCGGGTAGCCTTGTTCATCGTTTTCACGTAAAACCGTCCCTTCTCGTCTCTCGTAGAGGCCGTCGGGACGTGCACATTTATATGATATCACATCGCACTATGGGCCCGCCTATCTAATTCGATTCGCAGCTGGTCACAGCGGTTTGCGGCGGCACATCGCCTTTCGTAATCGTCGTCGCCTTTCGTTATCTCGTCCGTCCTAGATTCCGACGGGGAAAGAAGCACGGGCCGCCCATGCCACATATGTTTTCATCCCTCGAACAACGCACGACCCGGATACAATCACCCCTTCTGGCATTCGTACGCGCCATCCATCTGCGTTTCGTCTGCGTCTTCCTTCTTCAATGGGCCATCAACACCCTCAGCCGCTCCTCCTCGATCCTCGGCACGAAATTCACTTGGAACGGCTCGGGGATGAATATGATGTCGTCGCGCAACTCGTCCAGTCCAACGTTGATCGGAGCATCGGGTCGCTGTGAGATGCGAAACGCCCACAACAACGAAGTGAGGTTGATGTACAACGACCGATCCGCCACGTGTTCGCCCGGGCAAACTCTGTTCGCGTCGTCAGGCACGACGAGGCGAGAATCCCAGGACGCGACACACCTGCGGCCGAATCCGTACGTATAAAAATGGACGTCCGTCCTTACGCGGCCGTCATCTGTGATCCAACGCTGGGGATCGAAGGTCTCTGGATCTGGGAATACCACGGGATCTCGCGAGATTGACCTGTGATGACAAAGGCGTATCGAAGACGTGAGTCGAGTGGGGACGAGTGCACTGCATGAAGCAGGCGTACCAATGACATCCCAAAACAGTCGCCCCGGAAGGGACACACTGGCCCCTCTGTAGCAGCATCGTGAGAACGATCGAGGTAGACACGGAAGACAAAGAGATATACCCAAATGATGTCCTTCATCGCACGGTGCGCAAAGCCTAGCATACGCGCATTCATTGAGTCTCCGCTCGGCAGGTATGACAACAGGAATCCTACCGAGCGGCGTTATCGGCCTCCAACGGAGTACTTCCAGTATGAACGCTTGGAGTTGCGGAAGCATATTCCAATCCCCGAACGTGGGCACTGGGTGATACTTTAGACTTCCGAAACATAGCATGTCACAGAGTTCAACATACCACGCTCTTTTCCAACTACTTCGTCTAGTTCTTCTTGCACGCGGGTCTGCGCATCAGGATAGCAAGCTGCGGCCATGACCATCGTGGTGATACCAGACGCAGTCTTGGAAATGAAGCGTTCCATTCTACTCCACAGCGTACGATGCAAACATGTAAGAGCGTACCGTGCTTGCGCCCGCACCGAACAAGCTGCCAGCGAGATAGGCCATCTCGTCGTCCGATAACCGATCGTCAGTCTGCCCGAGAAGCATCTTGGCAAACGACGGCGCAGCGTTGTTCGTTGCCTAGAGCCACGCGAATATAAGTAGCATATAAATCCGACCATGAAATGTCACGCGCCATGTAATTTCTGACCCGATTCATCTGGTCCCGGAAGAGCGTCATCCGGTGTAGACGGAACTCGTTGATCTCGCGACCATACCAAGGGACATATTTCAACCATGGGATACGATCCACGAGATATGGCCCTCTCATTATCATCTCAAAATGATTCGCATCTTGATGTATGCGCACAACCTCTGGATCATCGTTGGACGTCGGCGACGTCTTGCCATACGTGAGACGAAGAATCACCGTTGCAGCATATCTGAAACCAACGCAAGCTCCTGATCAGGCTTCTAGAGACGAGAACACCCTATGTCCTCTCGAAGACGTACCGTTGCGCATGTTGTGCGTGGTGCTGCGGGTCGTTCAAAATGTCGACGACGACGTCCTTGGCAGTCTCTGCTTGAATTTCTTCGTACGTCTCTGCCGCCTTGGGCTGGAGGTGGCTGTGTGCTGCACGCCTGAAACGACGGAATTGCTTCCCTGCGCGCGTGAAGAGGAGAGTCATCTCTCCCGAGAACAGCTCATATGCCACTGTTGGGTCTGGGCGGTCGGCGAGCGTCGCACCCTCTTTTTCCATGATTTCGGTTGCGGCCTGTAAACGGGCCGTCGTATGAGCGTAATGAACCGAACGATGGATGCATAGGGATCAGATGGGCGTACGTCCATACGGCCAATGACGATGATCGCGTGACTACCCTGTCGAAGAGAGACGACAGGTCCATACTGTTCGACCAACGCAGTGAGCCTGAGCTTGGTCCTAGAAAGCAACAATAAAACCACGGTTGAGAGCACGTGGACGGGGTCTCCGAGCGCACGAACTGTTTCATTGGCATAGAGTCTTCCCAGAACCATCTTGCAGGCGGGCCAGGGGGGAGTGGGACGCCATTCTTATGCGTAGGGCTCGCGAGAAGTCTCCTGGAGAGGACGAGCACGGCTGCGGCAGCTGCACCGCCAGCGATGTACGTCCAAGGTATAACAGGAGTAGCGAAGTTTATGCCGCTCCAGTGGTCGAGACACATCTTCATTGACAATTATTAGAACTCCTGAAGTGAGGATCAGAGGACCGAGCGTGAACTGGATACACGGGTGAGAGAGGGCTTCGAAGGTTTGTACGACTCCCTGCGCTGACTGCATCGGACGGCTTGATGGGTTCTGTGCGGAGATTCTATCAACCAGTCGACCTATAGCAAAACGCCCTCCTCGGAGGAAGTAGTAAACAGGTTCCTGGGGTCGGCGACTATTGAATCGTCACGGTGTCGAGCCTATATCGACGACAATGCCTCTCCGTCGGCAACGGGAAGGGGTTCGGACATCCTTTCACATCCAAATGTTCCATACCTGGTGTTGGTCGTTAGCATCGCAAAAAGAAAAGGGGTGATGTCATGATCCACCTATCGGGCCTGCCAGTGGGAACCCGTGAGGGGGAGTTAGTGAGCGACGAAAGGGACTCGGAGTACCTGTGGTAGACGGTGGCGAGCAATGATGGAACCAAGTAGATGGTGTTACTAGGCAAGTAAACGTGGGACTTACTTGGTTCCGGTGGTCGGCATTCCGATATTCGGGCAGGGGGCAAATGTACCGTTGATATGGACGCTACAGACGTGGTACGTGCGTTGATGAATGAGAGTAGCATGCTGAAAGGGAATCCAGGCTCCCGTGTGACCATTTCATCAGGCTGCAGCCTGCGTGCAGGCTTTCATGGGATCTGGCATGTCAATAGGCACTCAACTGACACTGGCAATGAGGTAGCTCCTACCAATAAAGACACCCGAGTGGTCCGAAACGAAATGAAAAAAAAAGTTGTGGACAAATCCGGACTCGAACCGGAGACCCCCCGCATTCAGCACCATGCTAAGCGGATGTGATAACCAGCTACACCATATGCCCGACGAACATGTTGCTTCATAGTCAGTGCACGAACCCTTGGATCGTGTCATTGATTACGACAGAAGTACGGAGATGGCCGTCAAGATGAAGCAACACTACTCAGTCCACAGACTTCTAATACAATACACGCGAGACGAAACGGAACCGCGACCTCACCAAGGTACGGCGAGCGCACACCAGTCCCTCAACACCGCCATTCTCTCTGTACCGATCTGCCGTGTCATCTCCTCCTGTCCCTGTACCCCCATCTCTTCGAACGGTTCGATCAGCTGGCCGTCCAGAATGCCCTTGGACAACGGCTTCGAGACCGCGTCATTGCGAACGATCCTAGTAGTAGCAGAGTGAAGTTAGGGGAGAAGAAACATGACTTATAAGCGCCTCACCGGTACGCCCTGGGATTGAGACCCGCGACATGCTGCATGTTGCGCGACAGTTGACCCTGGAGGAAATGCAGTCGTTTGAAAGCGGTCGCGTCGACGGGCGTCAGCGCGGTCAACGAGCCGTCAGTGAAGCCTGTGAGAAAGGAGATAGGTAGAGCGATCGACGGGTCACAGCAGAGCGAAACGAACCAGAAATCAGCTTCGCTTGTGGAATCTCATTGTCCTCTTTCGTCCGCCGCGCGATCGTGAGCGAGGCTCGACATTCCTTGTGGCAATGGAATTCGGTGTGGCACATGAGATGTTGACCTCCTCTGGATTCTGGGTCTAGATCGAGAATCAAACATCAGGAATGCATCAACCTGACTCGATGGAGTGTGTACCGCCTGGATCATAAGTGAGCATACGCATAACGCCCTCTTCGTCGTTGAGAACGATCGACAACTCTCCGTTGGTAAAGAAGAAGTCGATGTTGGTCGCGTTCGTCTGTCGCATGTCCTTGGACAAGATCACTAGTTTGTATGGGTCCTCCTGGAGTCAAAGCTCACTATTTGGTACTACGCAGATGAGAACGGACGTACCTGGAATGCAACGAGCCACACGCTCTTGACTGCATCTCCGATCAACAAAAGGTTTTTGAGCACCCGCAAGTCAGTGACATAGACACCGACGTCCAAAAACGCGACGCCAACGAGGCGCTCGTCGAGGTCGAAGGCCCTGACAAATACCTAAAGGGTTCACGTCAACTGAGTCGTGCTGCGCTCATTATGTTCTCCACTCGACCTTTTGCCCCATGGATGACACCAAATAACCATCAATTCCACAGACCGCAGTAACGGGTCCCTTGGCGTCATCGCGAACCCGCAGCTTCAGCTTGTACCATCGCTGAATGTTGGACAACGGGTCAGGTACCACCTCGACGACCTCAAAAATGTAGGTCTGGGAAAAACATGCAGTGTTAATATCAAACGAATGCGAGCGTCATGGAAAGCGCAACACTCACGGCGCCTTTGACAGCTAAATCTTCACCGCGGTCAATGCTTGTTCCGACAGCAATGAAATCCCTGCTCCCAGATTCCGTACTCAGTGTCTCCAAAGTGACGCACTCGACCGCATTGACGTATTCATTGGGAGCGAATTCATAACTAAGAATAAGTCAGAAGATCTCTTGCATTTAACAAAGAGGCCGCCCACCCGTCCATGGTGATCCAGTTGTCAGGAGAAATAAGCTCCAACGTCGAACAGTCACACCGCGGGAATGAAACGCCTGCACCTACGCCCAGCCTCCTTAGCCCCCACTCGCTCGGATCTCACAGGGCCACACTTACCTTCGGGTTCCCAGAGGATGTTGTTGTCCTCGTCATACGAGGCAAACCGCGCTTGCAATGTGGAAGCAGCAACGATCAGGGCCGCCGACGGTTCAAACACAACGTTGGAATACGGTCGAGACCGCGGTAGGGAACGCTTTGGCAGCGAAGTATCCAATTCAATGTCAGGGATCCATTCTAGAAGACTTGGGCCCTAGCAACGGAACCGTTTAGCCTAACGCCCCGTCGAAGGGCAGGTGGGGGCGCAACGTCACCCATTTACCTCGTCAGAGTAGACCAAGAACTCCGCCCTCGACCCCCACAGCGAGCACGCGGTGAAGGCGTGCACGACCGCATGGCCGCTTGGGAACAGCTTGAGGCCACCTCTATCCGTGCGCACTATCCAGCTGGGTCTGTCGCCCGTGAAGAAAACTCCGGTGAGCGTGTGAATACCGTTGACGTTCAGGGACGTCGGAGGGCAAGTGACGAATGGGACGAAAGAACGGAATATCCGCTTTTGCTCCGCAAGTACTGTTTTTTCTGCTTCCTCTTGCTTGGACACCTCGAACGTCCGGGTCAGGACTTTAGTGAAAATAATTTTCAAAAAGGCCGAACGACCGCTGGACTGTGGCGTAGATGAGGGGATTGAATGAACTTCGTAAATTGCCAGGTGTCCACAACGCATGAATACCTGCACGAGTTTCATTAAACGAATGATCCATGAGTAGAGGGAATGACATACAAAGAGATGGGGAGATGGGGCGGACTCTCCCAGGGGTGTAATGAGGATCTGTTCGATGTCGAGATCTTGTGGCTTGCGTGGGGGGTCTTGAGGAAGAGAAAGTGCGGGCGGATCAAAGGAGTCGTTCAGTATTGGCTCAAGCATACTGATCGTCGAACTCGAAAACACAAGCGTCAACTTCGGGAGGGACCATATCTGCCAGAGCAAGATCACGAGTCTTGAATCCGAGGTGGACGAACGGACGTACTTCCATGACTCCCTGGGGCCGAATAAGCACCAACCATTGGCTGTTATGCCCCGCAGTAACCGCGGCCTGGAGAGTGGAGGTAATAGCACTGCTCGAGGTGCCATCGGTGGATGTCATTTCGAAATTGCCTGATGTATCTGCGTAGAAACATCCTGTGAGGTATCGAGACGACTTGTAAGAACGTCATCAGCCTCCTATCCATGACGCGATGTAGCATAAGGCACACCTTTTCGCCCATCGGTGACATGTCTTTCCTTCTTATCTTGCCTCGCTCTGTCTCACCAATGAACAATCCGATGGTCTCATCTTCTCGGAGAATCAACACAAAGGGATCACATATACTACACGCCTTGATCCTTGCACGAGGCATGTTCCCGTCCATGTCTTTGATAATCTGTCTCTCGGTGCCGTCTACCCATCGTGGATCAGTGGCCACGAACGCATTTAACAAACCCGGAGCGACGCACCCGGTTCGAGAACGCGTATCGCATTTGTCATTACATGCAAAATCGCCGTGCGTTGAAAGAACGGACCGGCACCGACGGTAGTCCCCGGTATACGCGTTGGAATAGCCAAATCCGACTTAGCAGTCCTGGTCGCAATCTAAACCATTTGTCACTCTTAGGACAGCTTTTCCATCTCGAACGTGAGATACGCACGCGTGACACCCCAGGGGATGGATTGGCATCCGTGCTGATAACGATTGCATCGCCCTCTCCAGCGAATAGTCCACTGGTCTTCTCGTATGACGTACCATTTACTCTATGGGACTGCCGTACTGAGACAGACCAGATCCCACGTGCACCACCCAACACGTGGAGCTTGCGTTTAGTATGAACAGGGAGGTCGCGCTAGACCAAGAATGGTTAGCGGTGGAG
The DNA here is from genome assembly GCA_038090115.1 of Strobilomyces echinocephalus. Taxonomy (NCBI): domain Eukaryota; kingdom Fungi; phylum Basidiomycota; class Agaricomycetes; order Boletales; family Boletaceae; genus Strobilomyces; species Strobilomyces echinocephalus. The sequence goes on along the minus strand of JBBPMC010000403.1, from coordinate 15,945 downwards.
CAACGGAGGGGCATGGGGTTGCTGGGCGTACCTGGAAAAGTGTGAAACCGCCAAGATGACCACTCCCTGTGGCAACGACCAACTCGGGGATGTATCGCTCCTATTCACAGCGGCCCCATCAGACAAATAACCACCGCAATGAAGCGAAGACACAAATTGGAGGCGTGAGTAGGTGCGCGCCTAGGGGACGGGATAAATGTATGATACGCACCCCTAATTTAGACAGAGAAAATGTCATGTCTGCAATTGGCCCATACGCAGGAAGCGAGTCGCACAACGAAAGATGGATAACAGAGCGTGTTCGCGAAGCATGTGTCCCGGGAATTGTACCATTTGCAACGGTTTGGGTCAAAGGCTTTGACTCTCTGTATAAATCTGAGATGATACTCTAGCGTCAGTGATGCTTTTTGCAGAGGCATTCCATGTTCGCTCACCATCATCATCGAAATCATCGATATCCATCGCGTTTTTGCTATCCACAACAGCGGTTGGTCCCGCATTACTATCTTCTGCCTCACCCTCTTCGACCTCTTCTTCAACCCTCACTGCCCTCAACAACGTCGACGGTCCAACAGTGCTCCCTATGAAAAGTATCCCGCCACCCAGTTGCCTCGTTACCGTAGGAATCGTCGTTTGAGCAAGTGCCGGGAACAGAACAAGTTTCGACACTGTTCTTCCATCTGAGATGATTTCTACAGGGTGAACCTTCCCATCATTCGTAACCACGAAGAACGTCTTCTCATCTGCGAACACTAGCTTGCTTCCTTCTAGTGATAAATCAAAGTCTCTGTCAAGTAGAAGGGACGGGATGTCGCTAACGCGCACAGACCATCCATTGACTGGGAGTGAGACCCGTCGGGCAGCCTGGTCGACATAAATGAGCGAATTGGGAGTAAGGACGACAACACCCCCGATAGATTGCGCGCAGGGAAGGAGAGAGAGACAATCGTACGGCAGATTGTCCACGGTGGTAATGATGGGATATATGTGGTTAAGAAGATCAAGAGTGAAGAAGTATAGACGACCGGTATCACGATATTCCTTGAGACGACTAGATTATGTGAGTAAACGGAAGTCGTCATAAATGTAAGCCTCCAGTGCTCACCCGGCCCACGTTTTTTCGGACTGACAAAGCACAGCAATGGTGGGATTGTTGTACCCCGGCAAAAACACAAAGTCGATGACATTGCGTAGGTTTGGGTCGACGTCCGCAACTAGATCGAGGACAAAAGATGGAGAATAGGGAACCTCTCTGAAGGAACTCTGAGCTTCGTACCAGACTGGACGAGCGTGGGCGAGCATACCTTGCAAGGCTTTGGTCTTGTTCCATGACGTCGAGTTCGGCTTGCGTTTGGTAAAATGGAAGAATCGCAAGGGAGTCTTTGGGGAGTGAGAGAGCAGCGCAGCGGGATAATGGGTCTGCACGAAGTTCTGCACGAAAAAGATGGCTGTCAAGAACTGCCTGATGAAAAAGTTCAGAGATAACATTGGACGAGAATGCAATGCATACCATCTGTGGAGCGCGCTCGTAAGTGTGGATAGAAACCGTGACAAGGTCGTGAACAGCGTCCGACCATTCCAATAATGCAATCTATGAACGCATTCAGAGAGACCCGTGCAAGGAGTATGTGGCATACCTTTGCATCTTTGAAGGAAACGAGAAGACGGTCGAGCTTGTCGTCATTGGACGACATTGTACGGATTTTGTCGACGCCGGTGACAACACCATGTAACGTATGCTCGCGAATGAAATGGAAACGCCACGTAGGAGCTGGCGCTTGGTTTGCATCGGACTGAATAGTCTTCAAATTGAGAGCATTTTTCAATGATTATGACACACCAAGCACTCACTTTGACTGCGCCCATGCTGACCCAGCCTTCGCCAGACTGGTCCATCTCGACCTCGCCCTCTACGGCTTCTGTTCCCTTCCGCATGCGAGCACGCCTGTCACGTTCGCTCTCAACATGGTCGGAGATGGGCGAGGATTGTTCGCGGATGCCATAGACACGAAGGTGGTTTGATTTTGCGGTGACGACGTTTACGAGCGTGGACGACGTGGTTGAAGTGAGGTTGAGGGCGACCGCAAATTCAACACCACTTGGAGAAAGAATGTCATGTCTAAGGGCATGCATGACAATCTCTTTTGCTGTATTCCCCTCCCTCAGGCAAAGTTGCTGCTGCCGTCCAGCCCTGGTGCGAACTGAAACAAATCCTTGCAAGTCGAGCCCAGGCTGCGTGACCGTGTTACAATAACGGTCACATCGTAACAGGTTATGGCACCACTAACTTGTACCCCTGACCAGAACCGTCCAGTCCAAGGGTTTGCTCACCACAGACGCTACCTGTCCTTGCCGACACGACAGAACCACATCCGCGATCAATGAATTCATTCCACTGTGGGTAAACCTTTCTTGAACTCTGCTCGCGCCCCGTTCTCATCTGCGTTTTTTCCCTTATAAAATGCTCAACCGCGCAGTGTTGCGGCCACCCAGAGGGTAACTGGAAAGCCATCTCTTCATATTTGCAGAACCTTCTTTCACGCTGGTCAGTCAATTCCCAATCGAACCACGCACCCACATCAGTCCGACTCTCGCTCTGTGACCTCGTCTCGATCAAGGTATGCTTCGATTCAATTCCAAACGATCTAAACGGTGGTGGTCCATCTCCCTGGCTGCGTATCACTGCGCCCGTCGACGCGTGTGTCGATTTTTAAACATGCTCGGGCTGTTCTTATCTCACCTGTGCCGCCCTAGGATTATCTGATAGCTGTGAACGAACCGAATTCGACGCGTGCAGTGCTCAGCTGTGGTCGGCGAACCATGTATTGATCGGGGGCGGTTTTAGACGCACTCGGTGGCTTTGTTCCGCTCTAGTCCGCGGTAAGGGCTGGTCAAACACCGCCCCACAAATGACCGGAGCACCCCATGCCACGCTGCCAATCTCGGTGGATCTCCAAATGATGCGTGCTATTTAGCGACTGGCACGAGAGAGAAAAAATAATCAAGACAGTTGACATAGGTGCATCATGGCGTCCTGTTCGTCTTCATGATTCTTTGATGAGGGTATTGTGCATACCACCAAATCAACCAATCACCGACCTTGCCTCACCTTACCGCTGGTTAAGCTCCGTTCAGATGTTCGATTGCCCGTTGCCTCGCCCCTCCCTCCCTTTTCCCTGTTGTGAACGTGCGCGCACCTCAATCACTCCTCTACCTGCGAATGCATAGGGCAATCCCCCATCTCCCTCGTGCCGACCTGCGATCGAGTGGCTAACAGCGCACTTCCGTGGTGTCCCGAAGCGCTCCTCGTTTGCACAGCTACACGATGAATCTTCGCCCCGTGCGTAAAGCTGTGTTTTGTTTTCAGAGGTGTTGCCATCCTCGCTTTTCGAGCTCGGTGGTTCCGCTGGTTTTACCTGTGGATGTCAAGCGTTGTTGGCGGTTTGCCACTCTGGAGTGGTCGCAAATCATCGTGCGCCTACATCTCGCGCTTCGGAAAGCTGACAGTTAAAGGCTCAACTTAGCCAGAATGGGTGCCCTTCTATGGTGATCGACGTGTGAGCTTCGGCACTTCCTGATGTAGTCTGTAGTTTGGTCACCTTCCGACGTAAGTCGTAAGTGAAGGCCTTAGGAGTCCTCAGTCGCTTGACGTACACTTACCGACACGTTGCCATTCTGATCATTGCACTGGTACTCATCGCTACCGACTCGGAGGTGGTCCCTTTCGGCGGTCCAGGTTTCAAAATCACCAGGACATTTCATTTATGGTTTCTCCCGTTGTGCGCGGAGAGCTGGTTGCATCCGGAGTGCCATGAATTAGGCAGCAAGACGCCGGGGTCGTAGCCAGCGGACTCGCGTCTGCTAACAATGTGACCATCCATGGCAACGAGGGTGGCCGGACTTTACCAGTTTGTACCATTTCGCATCCGACCGACCACCGACGCATCATCGGCCCGTAATTGATACGGCGCGGTCTTGTCCGACCATTCTTTCGCCCCTAGAGCCACTTGATCCTCATTTGCTCGCGTAGGGTTCACCATCAAAATCGACCTCATGCCCTGCAACCTGGCTAACTCGTGTTCGCAGCATGCACGAATTGGCACGCTACAGCCCATTCACCATTTCATTCAGTGCCAGTCCACGATTCCCGAAAGCCCCGTGTGCGCTCCTTTGCTTCTCACCCACTAATACCAAAAGTCGCTCCCTCCTCCTTGGTCCCTTTTCCTTCGGCCCTATAAGTACTCTCCACATACCTATGCCCGCCCCACTCTGCTAGGTCAGAACGAGGAAGAACTATGACTGCCACATTCATGCCGAATCCGTTGTCGTCCTTCAACCCTGGCGTCCGTCCGCCCTCAAGAGCCGACCGCGGAAGCGGCGGGGCCCCCCCAGGATCGTCCAAGGTTAGTCCCCACACCGCCACCCTCGACGTTCGGCATCGTAGTAAACGTTCTCTGCACAATCCTACTCTTTGTCACCGACAGAACTACGTCTTGTCTGTGCCCTCCGCCTTCTCGGTGCGCGTCTTCAAAGCACCGACTCTTAATGCGTGCAGCCGTAACGCCGGTCAACAGCTATCCACAGTCACCGCTAGAGGTGACGTTGACTACAAGCCCTCGTCGCACACCTCTCGGTCCACAGGTCCTACAACGCGCGATACCTCTCGGAAACTAGTCAAGCAACCGCCTTCGTCTCACGCTCATGTCCAAGAAGAGCGAGACAGAGAACGGGAACGAGATCGGGGCTATCGGGATACCAGACGCTTCGGATTCATCCACCCAGGGCCCGTCGCAGACACCTACATCTATGAGCGCTCTGTCGCTTCGTCAAAATGTGACCCCTACCACGACTACTACTACCCGCCCTCATCAGACAGCACTGGAAGCGAAATAGACTCTCTCTTCTCCCACAACTCTTCAGCCTCGAGTAACAGTAGTGTGGACGACGACTGTCCACCCCGGGGCATGCACCATTCTCGCACCTCACCCGAGCGAAGGCCGTCTTTCGGACATGGACACCGATCCGGGACGCCCTACCCCGTGGCTTATCACACGTGCCCGACTTGCTCGGAGATGAGTAACAGCCCACCCTCCCGTGCGGCCAGGCCAGATGCTGCAACGCACGGTTCCCGCCCTCTCCCTACACCGCCCGTGGGCGCCCGCGTGCGCAAAGACAGCCTCGTGCTCGCAAGCGAGCGTTCTGTCACACCACAGCCCACGCGGCCGCGGCTCCCGCAGTTACGTATCGGAGATCGGCCTCCGTACCAAGCTGACGCTCCCCAGGGCGCGTGGCCTACAGTAGAGGGAGGGTATATATCGGCCTCCCCCCCACCGCTCGCCCGCTCGTCCTCGCTGAAGAGCAGCGGCTCTACAGGGAGCAGCTCGCACGGCGTCGTGCCTCCGCCACCAGGGCTGCACCCCTATTGGGAGTACGGCCAGACCATCGACGTTACTGCAGATCCGCCGTATCGCCAACCAAGCCGCCGCAACTCGGACGGCGATCAAGGTCAGATCATGCTCCCGCGCCCACGCCGCTCCTGCACAATGCCTGCACCACGTTCCGTCCGGTGGTGCGAAGACCTGGTTTGCCCAAGCCCGATCTTGCCAAGCCAGAGAAGGAAAGGGTGGTTCAACAGACGAGGGTGTGTTTCCTTTTCATTACTCGTTCTAGACCTCGCGGACATGATCCCTGACTGATTGGAACCCTCTTTTCCCTTTTTTGACCTGATGAAATCGTCGATATTGAACCGTTTAGGGATCAACTGTGGCGCAACGACGGCTCGTACAAGCCACCTCCCCCCGGCGGGGACTACCCTGAAGACCTCGACGACTATCCAGAGCCATCAGAAGGCTGGCAAAACGAGGACGGCATACGAATTGACCTCAGTAGGAGGCTTATACCCAAGGCACCACCGCGTTCGGTCCTCAAACGAACGAATTACTGTAAAGAACAGGGCATCATCGCCGGATACCTCACAAACGGCCCTACCTCGCCCACATCAGACGACGAATGAATGCGAGCGCAAGAGTGGGTCTGTCACGACGCCACGTTCCTTTTTTTTCCCTTTCCTCTTCTGAACGATGACCCCCCGAGTTCCGAGCTTTGCATGTTAATCTGTGTACGCTTCTGTAATATTTATGGGGTGGGCCGTCGTGAGCGCCCCGACTGGGGCGTGTTTCTTAGCATCGTTCACTTTTCCCGTGACCGTATACCCCTGCATTTCATTTACTGAGGGTCCGGTATCCCAGTTGTATCGCTAGTGGTAGGCCAAGTACGTTACCGTTTCGCCTTGTAGGAGTAATGAGCGAGCCTGCCTCATTTCGCGCAGTGACGGGAGATGGTCTCGACCGTGGAGCTCCTCTTCTCGGATCACAAACGTGACTGTTCGGCAGTGATGCCGTGATGGAATCCACAGACGGAACGATTTCGTCCCACGACCGCCTTTACTCGGGTAAATCGACGAGATCGACACGATGCGCAAGCGCACGGTTGGGAACGAGGTTCCTCTGATCAAGGCGATGCGCACGATCCAGCTGGGAAAGGAAAAAAAAAAAGTGGTTCGACACGTCCCACCACGAGGCCGCGTAACCAATGCCGCCTGGACCACTGCGTCCCGTCGTCACCTGCCAGACGTACATGCCGCCGACCCACTCGAACCTGGGATGCGTCATTTTTTCACGCACACAGGACGCCACGCCGTCGACGCGAAGGGTGAAGAGGACCATTTCGGCCGGGGGTGGGGCAACTGAATAGTAGACAGGGGTTGACGATAACGAATGTGGGGCAAACTGCCGACGCGTACCTGTCAGCGGAGCGAAGATCGACCGTCCCGGTCATATCGTATGTGCCGAACCGAATGGTCGTAGCGACGAAGTCCGTTGCGGAGTCGGGCCGGACCATAACTTATCAGTGGGAAAATGACAACTGCAGGCTAGACGTCATAGTCCACCAAGAAGCCTAATCGTTGCCGTGAGTCGAGGAGAGGGCAGGTCCGTTCAGCGTAATCACCATTTCAGAACGGATTCGGATCCCTGGGCCGTATCTCGTACCACGTCATGATAAGACTCTGCTGTTTCCAGCAGAATCCGATCCGCAGGCCCTTCACCGGGTGTCGTGAATGCAGATAACGGAACGACGCCTTCGCTTTCTTGATGTCGGTGTGAGGCGCATTTACCCACGCAGCCGTAGGCGGAGCTGAAATCAAGGACATATGTATAGCAATTTAGAGAGGAGGCGAGGCAGGTGGTTGGAGAGGCGTAGTGACTTGCGTGGCCACTGTTTCATGGCAATTGGAGATCTTGCACGACGTTCTGGACCAATCACTGTCTTGCGCATTCTTCTTTGGATGGTAGCAAACTTCTGTACCTAGACCGACACATACTTAAGCCGCACGACCCCGTATCACCTCCTTCCGAATCAGACCGCCTGACACTGTCTCTTGAGCCAGGTCAACGCACGCGCGTCCTTGCCCTCGAGTAGCGGTCCCACTTTCGACTCGACCTCGGCATGGTACTCGTTCAACCACTTCTTTTCATCGATCGTCAAGAGAGACTGGTCGATCAAGCTCGTCTGAATAGGACACTGTTTCGCGCCGACATCAGTACCCGAACGCAATCGAAATAAGGACGAAACTAACCATCGTGATGTGTTCGAACCCAAGGTATCCTTTCTCTCCAAAGTTGTTAGGCGTCTCGACTTCGCGAACGAAGACCACGCTTTCGATACGTATACCCCACTTGCCGTCGGCATAGTACCCCGGTTCTGTTAGGAAGGGTAGACAACCTGTGTTCACGACGGCGTTGACCTTTCTTACCATTCGATACCGTCATTCCCGGTTTTAGCGCCGTATTATTATACGCTGACACCCGACTCAGTTCACATTCCAACGAGTTCCATGCGTTCCTCACCGATGCGGGTGCCAATACCCTGAGGACCTTTTCAAGAAAGGTGTGAGCACGAATACCATGTAGGTTTCTATACGTACCTTCATGTACATTCAAGTAATGTCCAACGCCATGGCCTGTTCCATGCCTGCATTTGGTCCGTACCATGAGCTCGCTGTATGCCATGTGTGGAAATGAGCAGACCTGTAATCTGGAAATCTCTAGTTAGCTGTCAAGATGCAATGTGTGAAACCGGCCAGACCCACCGAGACCGTCTTTCCATAAAGATCTTCTCGCCCAAGAATCTCTGGGGAATCGTTAGTGTTCCGGATCGAAGTAAGGGTGAATTTGCGCACATCGTGTACCCTACCGAACTTGAAGTTAACCACTAGTCGGTAGCAAATGATCTCAATACTAACCAGTCGTCCCAGTAGGGAAAACAGCGGTATCGATCGCGATATGACCCTGGAGAACCCGGGTGAACGCACGTTTCTCCTCCTCGGAAGGCGTCCCGAAGTGCTGTACTGACTCATCGGTTATCACTTTCAACTATACAATCGTAACACTTGCCCATGTGCGAGTGACATCGGTTGTCCCGTCGAAATACTGGCCTGGTAAAATCAAAAGGAGGGGGATGAACTATGTTCCACGTCCGCCTACTTGTGCACCGTACCTCCAGAGTCGCATAGATATATCTTAGTAAAGACGTCAGTAGAGACAGACAGCAGTCCTACAACATAACTACCTGGTCCTTTTTGATAGTGGCACAATCGTTGGGATCCGGAGAGTAGTGAATGATAGCTAAGTAAATTGTATCAAGGATTGCATTGCAAAGAAATTATAAGAACAAACCTGCATTTGGACCAGCAGATGAAATGGTGGTGAAAGACAGACCATGGAACAAGTCGAGTTCCCTGTCAGATATCAGAAGAGGACTATCCAAGATAAAGCTTGTTACGCACGATCTGAATGCCTCAAGCTTGTCCGCTCCCTGGCTCTCGTTCAAAACAACACCATTATCGAGCTGTTCCTCGAGCCATGCGAAGTACCGAGCCAATGCAACACCATCGCGTAAGTGACATCGACGGAAACCCTCCATTTCAGCACTGTTTTTGATCGCTTTCATGGCTGCCACGGGAGACGGGATAATAACTACGTTCTCCTTTGTAGTGCGTGGGTATGGATTGAGTTCAGAAGGTAACACGAACTCACCTCACCAAGTGCATGGACGACTGCAAGATTTGTCTTATCGCCGAGTAATACGGGCTACAAACAATCGATCAACGAGACAGGTCGCGGATCTCGATCATGGTACAACACCTGAGCTTTCTTGACAAAACCTGTCCCGACGAGGTCTTTGAGATAAGGGAGGAAGTTCTCGTATGGCTTGATTTGCACATCCTGACCGACTTGCGCCATCACAGCGTCACCAACCTGCGCATTATTGACGAACAACACCGCTGTATCCTGTCTCACGACCGCGTATGCAAAAAAGACTGTCGCGCTTTAGCCAATCCATGCCGATGATGGTAAGGTGCATACCGGGATTGAATTCGATATCCGTTCCTCGCAGATTAAACAACCAGGCAACCTCGTCAAGTAAGGTGACCGCCAACGCGACTGCATTCTTCTTGGCCAATTCTTGTCGTACTCGGTCGAGTTTACTGCGCAATGTTTCCCCTGACATGGCGTAAGGAAACATAATACAACCAAGATGATGGATTCCGACCAGAATACTTGATGTCTAGGGGAATGACCTGATTTTGAGGTCTTGGAGGACGCTCAGAGCCCCACACGATGTCAACTGGGTTGGGCGAGAGAGGAACCAACTCCGACTTTCCGAGAGACTTTTTGAGAGCTTGAGCATCGGCTATATTCGGACGAGTCCACGGCCACGACCGACGAAGATGTGAACGACATACTAGCCAGAATAACAGTCGGATCTATCCCAATTCGTGTGCCTTGCTCAATATTCTAGGGTAAGGTTACAAGACGAAGAAGCGACGACATCCGACACGTACCTTGGGGAGAAATTCTTGCCAGGTAGGAACGTCTCCCGGAACGTCAGCCTCACCTTGTCACCTGAAACCATCCAATTCAGTTACCTTGCACGCCTTGCCTCATCAAAACCCAATTCCTACGAGAACCTACTCAGAAACCACCCACAGCGATACGCTTGTTGCTCACGAGTCTAGCTGTTGTTCGGCTTGTAGAAAGTATCGACCATCGGTGAACAGGAAGGCGCCCGTGAGGGTAACGACGGCACAACCTACGAAGCAAGACATGAGCGCCGATCCCCGACCTTATCTTGCGTCCATCAGATTGGGTATTTACCGGCTGAACCGTTGAATCCGGAGATGAATCCTCGACGTTTGTCGGCCTCCGCGGGGTATTCACTGGAGTCTAGATCAAGGTGGGTCAACGCAAGTACGTCGAAAAAACACGATGAAACTCACGCTCGTCCTCGCTGGGAATGACGACGGCCCCGATGTTTATGTCCTGCTGCTGCATCAACGCCCTAAGGCGGGCGAGACGTTCGGATGTATCGACCCTCGCTGTTGCTATCACGCCCATCGAGGAAAAAAGCCTGGGCCTTGGGAACCTGGGTGTTGCGGGTGTGGCACGGGGGAGATAACGGCCGAGGTGCACATGAAATCGACATCGAGTGTACCACATGCTTCCGCTTTCCGCTCCGAGTCACTCGTGACCCAAAGTTAGTCGCGTGACGTCACAGTCACGAAACAGTCGTCTCGCGTTCGTGCGTTGTTGAAAATCTTCAACGACGAACGCAAGACGAGCAGCGTCAGAACCATTTTGCTCGCCTATATTGAACATTGAACCCCTCTTGATCTCGTTTGAGCTATGGCTTTTGGGGCGTGGTAGGTGTTTCGTGTGTGATCAGCGGAAGACTATCATCTCACTGTCTGTAGTAGGAGCCTCGCCGCATCCTACAACAGACGCCAATCGCAAGGTAACCTCACAATGTAATCAGAGAGTTTTTTTGGTTGTCCATGGCATCCACAAAATATCCACAACAAGGCGAATGTGCCACTCAAGGGCTTGTCTAGTACCAAATTCTGACACAAAGGCATCAAAGACGATACAACTAGATGGCGTATAAAAGATGGTTCGCAGACGTCGAAAGAGCACTACCTAGTTCAACATTCGCAATGTGGCCCACGATCCACAGACGCCAAGACGAGGAATTCAACAGGCTTGATGGCAAGTGCTCCTCGCCCCTGACGAGCGCGCTGCTCACCCTCCCCCTAGCCTACGCCATGAGCATCCCTCCCTCGCCCACTGTTCGCTACGCTCTAGTGCACCGCGAGGTGTATGTTCCGCTTGGTTGCCTTCCCATCCAAATTACCCAATATTCTCAATCGCATCCTGCTTTCAAGAGTCCGATGTTCAATCATTGGTCCATCTCCGTACCTACGTCGCCGGTCGAGGGGTTTGGCCGCCACTACGAACTTGCCAGAGGGCCACAGGGGTACTACGTCGACCACACAATCAGCCACTATAACATGCGAGGAGGACGAGAGAGAGGGAGCCACACCGTCGGCTATGTCTTACCAGTCATGCTCCCTTCTCTAGAAGCTCATTTCTCCCGTGCAGTGGTGGGTCCACTTGAATTCTGCAGTAGCCAGGTTTGGGTGTGCCGGGCGTTGCTGGGGTTGAACCACCCACAGGTGTATGCGGCGGTCCGGGAAATCGGGTTGGAGGCTTTGGTCCTCCAGATGGCTATCGTCGCGGCTGCATGGGAGTTGGTGATTGCCAGGTAAACCATCCAAGATAGAAATGCGCGCATTGTACATGTATACTACTTCCTCCGAGGAGGGCGTTTTGCTATAGGTCGGCTGGTCGAAGGAATCTAGACCCATTAGTGATGCAATCACCGCCTCGGTGTGGCTACGTAACATTCCAAGCTTCGAAGCTCTCTCAGTTCATTCGTGTTCTGTCTCCTGATCCTCACTTCTTTAGCGGGTGTTCTAGATAGTTATCAACGATGATGGGCCTCGACCACTGGGGCGGTATAAACATCGATGGTTCTGTCATCCCCTGGTCGTACCTCGCTGGCAGTGCAGCTGCCGCAGCCACGCTCGTCCTCTTCAGCAGACTTCTCGTGAGCCCCACACACAAGAATGGCGTCCCACTTCCCCCTGGCCCGCCCGCAAAGTGGTTCTGGGAGAGTCCTGTGCTAATGAAACAGTACGTACGCTCTGTTTCCACCATATCATGGCCTAGGGAAATGTCCTCACCCATGGCCATGTTATTGCTTCCCAGGGCCCAGCTCAGGCTCACCGCGTTGGTTGAGGAGTATGGACCCGTCGTCTCTCTTCGACAGGGTAGCCACGTGATCATCGTCATTGGCCGTATGGACGTACGTTCATGTGTCCCTACCGTCCGGTCTATTGCGCTCATACGACGGCCCCATTTACAGGCGGCAACCGAACTCATGGAAAAAGAGGGCGCGACACTTGCCGACCGCCCGAGCCAGATTGCTGTATCCGAGCTGTTCGCAGGCGGAATGAGTCTCATCTTCACACGCGCAGGGGAGCGATTCCGTCGTCTCAGGCGCGCAGCACATACCCACCTCCAGCCCAAGGTGGCAGAGGGATACGAAGAAATCCAAGCAGAGGCTGCCAAGGATGTTATTCTCGATGTCTTGAACGACCCGCAGCACCACATACAACATGCGCAACGGTACGTCTTCGAGTCGACCCGTGGGAGCACTCAGCACCCAGGGCGTGGGCTTTAGGTTCTCTGCAGCAGTAACTCTGCGTCTCACGTATGGCAAGACGTCGCCGACGGCCAACGATGATCCAGAGGTCGTGCGTATCTATCGAAATGCGGCTAACTTTGAGACTATAATGAGAAAGACATATCTCGTGGATCATATCCCATGGTTGAAATACGTCCCTTGGTATGGCCGCCAGCTGAAGGAATTCCGTCGATACGAGGCAGCGCTCTTCCGGGACCAGATGAATCGGGTTAGAAATGACATGGCGCGTGGCGGTTCATGGTCGAATATATACTCCGCCTATACTCACGTGGCTCTAGGCAACGAACAGTGCTACGCCATCGTTTGCCAAGATGCTTCTCGAGCACATTGACGATCATCGGTTGTCGGACGACGAGATGGCCTATCTCGCTGGGATGTTATTTGTGGCGGGCTCAAGCACGGTACGTTGTGACCTATTCTCATTGTACGCGGAATGAATGCGTCACTTCCCAGACTGCGTCCGGTATCACTGTAATGGTCATGGCCGCAGCTTGCTTTCCTGGTGCGCAGGCGCGCGTCCAAGAAGAATTAGACGAAGTGGTTAGAAGAGACCGTGGTATGTCCATTCTGTGACATACTATGTTTCCGAAGTCTGAAATATCATTCAGTGCCTACGTTCGGAGACTGGGATATGCTTCCGCAACTCCATGCATTTATGCTGGAAGCACTGCGCTGGAGGCCGATAATTCCGTTGGGTAGGACGCCTATTGTCATACTTCCCGAACATGGCGGGGCTCAACGAATGCACCTATGCTAGGCGTTCCGCATCGCGCGATGAAGGATATTATCTGGGTACAGCTACTCTGTCATGCCCACCTCGGTTGTTCTCATGACACATACAACAGAGGGGTCAGTGCATCCCATCCGGAGCGACTGTCATAGGATGTCATTGGTGCGTCTTCGATGTCATATGGTGCTCGTTCTCACTCGAGTCATGTCTTGCCTTCTGTACATGTCACTGCTTTCTCTCGTCCCAGGTCAATTTCGCGAGATCCAGTTGCTTTCCCTGATCCAGAGGTCTTCAACCCTCAGCGTTGGCTCGACGACGACGGACGCGTGAGGACAGACATGCATTTCTATACGTACGGATTCGGTCGAAGGTATGTCGTGTCCTTGGATTTTCGCCTTCAGCTACGCCGACGATGCGAACAGAGTTTGCCCGGGCCAACATGTGGCGGATCGATCGCTATACATCAACCTTGCTTCACTGTTGTGGGCATTCCGCATCTCAGAACGGCCAGATGCTCCGATCAATCTTGGACCGGACGGGTTGGGCGACGTCGTCATATTTAATCCAGAACCTTTTGAAGTGAATTTCGTGCCGAGGATTGAGGAGGGGCGGCTGAGGGACTTGATGGCCAATTGAAGGAGAACTTGGAAGACGAAGGGGCTAAGCTAAGCTAGCAGAGCCTAGGAATTGGATAGTTGGATACACATGCAAGACCTTCTCATCTGAGTTTATTTGAGATCAGGGATCGAGAGAGAGAGGCCACGGCTGGCTTCCAGTCCCCCTACGACGCAGACGGAAGCACCCTAGTCATCATCTTCATTGAGATAAGACAACCCTCCCCCGCGCAAAATCCAACACTAGTTCTCGCACTGTGCGCAGTGGTTGATGAGCGGCACAATGCTCTCCCCCTCTTCTGAGAGCAACCAAAGACGACTACGCACCGATCTCCGTCGTATAGATCATGACACAGGCTCTCGTGGTCCCTGGCACACAGCTAACACAGCAAGTGAACAAGCCCTCGTGTAGCCATGCGAAATGTCATAGTATGCACTACAAAAGTTCAGCTTCCGCTAGGAGGGCGGCTCAACGTGTCGCATGCAAACGTTAACGGGTTCCTTACTATGACGCTGGAAACCCCAGAAAATCCGCGCGTTTTTTTTCGTGGGAAGCGCGCGATTCAGCACCAGTCATGGTCAGCGCGATTCAGGGTCCAAGTACTCGATGCACGACGACGACGACGACAAAATATGATATTATTAATGTAGGATACTACCTACAGCGCGGGGTCAGGCACCAGTAGATACAAGGGGGTGTTGGGCGAGTGTTCAGGCTCGAATAAAGACGGTGAAGGGGCCAAACGAGCGTCGGCACTCGAAAACCCACGACGGGGGAGACCAACGAACGCTGGTACCCAAGTAAAGGTGACAGTGGCCGATGAGCGGCAGCGTCTGAAAACGGCGAAGGCGACAGACAGCGCTGAGGCTCGAATTAAGACGGTGGGAGCGACCAACAAGCGGCTGCTCGAAAATCCGCGGGTCCCGAATAAGGGTGGCGGGACGGCGACCAGCAAGCGATGGCGCCCGGAAGAACATGGCGGAGGCATTCGAATGGGGACAGCGTCACGGGGCCCGTCCCACGAATGGGAGCGCTTAAGTGAGTACGGCGAGGACAACAGAGGAGCGTCGGCGCTTGAATGAGGACGGCGGGGGCGGCAAGGAAGTACTTGTGCTCGAATGGATGTGGCAGCGGCGACCGGCGAGTGGTCGTACTCGAGGAAAGACGGCGGTGGTGGCAGGTGCCGCCAGGCGAGCGATGGCGCTCGAAAAAACACGGCTGGGGCGGTAGGGGAGCGTTTGCATTCGAGAAAACATGCAAGAGGCACGAGACGGGCGACGGCACTCGAGAAAAGACGTTGGAGGATGTCCGATGCTGGGTCGACTGGACATAGCGTACCTAGTCCTAGTTCTTCGGTTCTGAGTCGCTCGTCGAATGCCTCGGTTGCACGGTGAGGGACGGGATCCACAGGAAACGATGTCCACGACAAGTGGGGCGTTGGGTGTGTGAAGGCTCGAGTGGACACGGCGGGGAGCGTTGGGGCCACTGGGCAAGCGGCGCTGGGTGATCGTCGAGGTGACGTTGTCGTCGTCGTGGTTAGAGGGGTGGCATTGTCAACGCCTTGTGTACATCACGTCGTCCTCGTCGTCCTCGTCTTGCATCGAGTACTTGTACTACGAATCGCGCTGTATCACGCGCACTCGACCGAAAAATCGTCAGCGTCATATCCAATGTGATCGGAGGCGGAGTCGGGCTGAATGTGTGGCTCTCACTTGAAGCCCCTCTCACCGAGACCGACATGTCATCCTTTGCAGCTCATGATCCATTTTCATCTGAGGACCGCCAATGCTTGAATGACTTTTTCCATGCGGCATGGGACCATCCTGACTTCTTCTTGAAGAAGTTTGACTCTGCCGACGCTGGCCCCATCGAGTTCATTGACCTCGGTGACCATTTTAACGCAGTCTCCATTCTGTTCCCATTCCTTGTACAAC